>JTDE01004667.1:12693-36414 GCA_014338405.1 Paragonimus skrjabini miyazakii | reverse complement strand
TAGGTGATGTGAGATTTGACGTTGAACGGTAACGTTGTTTTCAACGGTGGTGTTGGGATTCGGGTGGTGGTGAACAGCATGACCAGTTGGAATGTATAGAACGTGCGTCCCGTAGCCGCCGTGAAACGAGTGTTCAACAGAGTGACAATGTCATCACTTATGTATGGCGAACGGTGATAGACATTTAGTTTGGGGGCTGTTGAACATATCGCGGCGGCCGGCTTTTGTTTTCTGAATTTTTCAACAAATGCCGATGGATAGCCATTTTCTTTCAGTGTGGTTCTCAGCACTGACATCTCCTTGACCAGTGTTCCTCTCGAATAGATTCGTCTTGCACGACAGTACAAAGTTCTCACCAGACCCCGAATGTACTGGATCGGCATAAAACTGAAAGTTCAGGTAATGTCCAGTCCAAGTGTGTTTCTGATGGACAGACCGCAGTAAGCAACCGATGATCTGGCGCTTCACGAGGATATCCAAAAAAGCCGAGGTTTCATCCTGTTCGTGCTCAGTGGTGAAGCCTAATTTGGGATTCAGCTTATTCATTGAATCGAGCATACTGGTTGTCGTCTCCTTGGTATCGGTAATTATCAACACATCATCACCATAACGCCGGTAGAAATTAGCCTGATTGGTAACAACGTCTGCGTTCATCTCCAAATGGGCAACAAAAATATCGGCTAGCAGCAAGCCGAGTGGACTGCCCATAGCAACACCATCGATTTGTCTATAGCTAGTTCCCTGGAAGTAGTATTTTACGTTCGCTGTGCATAGTAGGAGAAGGTGTTCTAGCTCAGACGTAGGCAATCCAATGTTTAATTGGTGTGAGTCAACATACCGACAAATTTTGTTGACCGTCTGCATCAGAGGAACATCTACAAACAAGGAGGCGAAGTCCAAACTGGCCATATGTTTGTTGTTGCAGTCCAAACCATCGAGTTAATTGATCAGTTCAAAACTATCTCTCACAGTTTTCCAAACCATCGATTGTCTTACACGCTGAAGAAGTTGGGCTAGCCACTGTGCCAACTTGTGTTGTGGTGAATTGGACATGGATAGTACTGGCCCCAGTGGTACATCAACTTTGTGAAGTTTAGGCAAGCCATATAGTTGAGGGGTATGTGATCCTCTAGGTGTAATTGATTTCGCCGTTGACTGATCAATAAGGTATCCTTCCAACAATGCTTGCACTTCTTTGCTAATGCGTCGTTCAATTTCAGCAGCATTGCCCACTGAAGTATCCTGACGGAATTTGGTTGTGTCGTTTAATATTGGCTGCATCCGTGATGTATAGTCAGCTTTAACTATGACCACAACGCCAGAGCCTTTGTCTGGTTGTATGATTATCAGGTTTTCATTGTTTTGTAGCTCAGATACGTTACGCAACAAAAAATCGAAGGCTTCTCCGGTTCGAGGAGGCGGTAGCAATTAGCAAATGGAAGCCACCCCTCTGCGTAATGAAAGACTTGTTCGTCAGTACGAGATTGCCCTGGTAACTGATGTGTACGAGTATTTGTATGTTTGTGTGGTTGTTGATTTTGTTGTTTAGCTTCACAATAGTCATTTAACTTTGTTATATAAACCCACGGATTGCAGTATGTACCTGATGAGATGCAGTGAAATGTGCACGAGAGATACATTGTGCAAAAACTGTTTCTGACTTCTCTGTTTGTTCAGAATTGCTATTGTTTACTGGTGAGTATTTAAGAAGTTAAGTAAATTGTTACTCTCGATTGTGATGCCGCTCAAGCAATGGTCATCGCAAGAAAAAAAATGATCATGACTCAAGGCCCGGTCTTGTCAGTAAAGTGCGCTACTGAGTGGTCATACCAAAAGACAATATCCAATTATTGCGCTTCTCTCCGACGGCAGCTGATAAAATGTTTACGTAAGTAGAACAATTGTGACCAGCCGCGTGTGATTGTCACTTCATTTCAACTTGAACATCACTCACATTTGATCGCAACCTTCGCATTCAGACGGGCTTCCCAGCTGGCCTCTTTCGAAAAGGAGCACTAGACTCGAATTTCATACTCATTAGAGCTCGTCAGTAGTGCATATTCTTGTAGTCATCCTGTAGGTTTTCTTTTCCGTTTACCCGCATACTACTTGCAAACCTTAAGTAGCTCCAATTATTCCTATATGTTGAGGCACCTACCCAAATTAATCTACCGACAGGCGAATATTTTCTAGTGTTCTACTTGTTAAAAATCACTCCTATATTTATAGGTACATACATGGATCCAAGGCAGAATGAAAAGTCAGAAAAGGGTAAATCTGCAAACACATGTTCGTTAACTCTTCTTTCAAAATTACTTAGTAACCAGCGCATATTTCACATATTACGAGACAATCGCTAGTGATTTGAAGACCCGTCTGCTTGCATTCAAACCGGTAATGGTTTAAACAGTTAAAGAATGTGAGAAACAGAAACGTACTGCTGAAATGTAGTGAGTGGGGTGTGGATGCTAGCGTTATGACATATGTGAAATAATTGATGGTAGAGTGTTTAAACGATGCGAATTTAACAAAGTTACGTAGTCAAATTCTTTAGCAGTCAGGTAAACATTTAAGTACGTAGTATATTAGCAAACTTGTTTAAAGAACACGGTTATGGGATGGTTATCGATGAAATCTATGGAAACAAGTTAGAATTAAAACATTGAGGTTTAGGCAATCATTGTATACTAAGTGCAGGTGGTGAAAATTATTGCATTTTAGTTAGTTCATCTCAAGGTATTTTGTAATGTACATCCAAAAGTCTAATGTACCTCAACGACATGTTCCGTGCCCCTCTGTCGGTTATTTCTGGTAGTATTGTATGCTTACGGTGTGGTCGATGCTAACCGAACCATATTGGCATAGGCAGGAAAGAGGAAAACATATTAAACATCCCACGCGAGTTTCAACGCTTTGAACGATTTCACACTGAAAGGTCCATAACCGAACCGAGTGGGCAAACATCAATAAATTAAGATAGCTGGAACACGTTGGAGCTGCCTGATATGATTCGGACGGAACATGCACAGTTTTGACGAGCACACGCATTCCTCAACTATGTTCAGCGGGCGCTCGCGTGTCCAACTCGATTCCACTACATCTGACTGTACTTCCACCCACTATGCTAGAACTCTGGGAGGATTATTATCTTCATCTTCTCCTCCCCTAGTGTGCCAGTGAAGTTCACCTTAGTCGGAATGCTTTAATAAATGAAGCAACATAAGAGGAACCCGTTGGGGTTAACATATCAAAATCGAGAAATTCCAGTGTTAAACATTAAGTCCCCCTTATCCAATTCAAGATGGCAAACAGACATACGTTGCGAGATGCAAGCATTTCGTTTAATCTCATCAGTTGATTACATAAAACATTCAGTTAAGTAGGTTTCAGATATGACGACAAACACAATCAAATGAACGTCAGTAACATGGTGTAATAAGGCTGAGGTAAACGGTTTTTGTATCACTGCAACGAAATTGAGTTTGTCAGTACTTTTTGCCAAGAGAGGGCCGGTGCGTGATGCTTGATTAACATCGTCTCAGTAAAGGCCATCATTTTAAGTTTACGAATGCATAATAATTTGGGTAGCCTGCCAAATCTGTTGAAATACGCTTCAGGTACCGTGCGATCAACTCTTAACTACAATCAGTGCCAAAGAAGTAGGTATTTATCCACCTTCTTTACACAAGAGGTCACGATGCAGGTGAAAAGTTCAGATCTGCCATCGATCGCACTTACCCCCCAGATGAATTGCGTTTGTAACTTTCCACTTGTAGGATTGGTCTCCATTGCCCCTGTTGTTCTCTCTCAGAGAAATCGGCCTCACATGGCATCTACCTGTTTACCTGCAGTTGCGATGACTCATACATTGGCAAAACAGACCGAAACTTGCCATAGAGAAAAGTGGGCTAGTGCAGACTACGACTCAGCGCGGGTCAGAACACCAACGCCTGAGCAGAAATCCGTCATCCACCATTGCGAAACACTTAACCGTAGAAGGTCACGTGGTTGACCACACCACTTCAGTTATGGTCCTATTGCGTATTCGTAGCTCTAGCTTGATAGCGTTTACAGAGACAGTGTTAATCAAGCGTTACTCAGGGGCCCTTTCTTGGTAAAAAGATACTGACAAACTCAGTTTCTTTGCTGTAACAATAAAACCGTTTTCCCCACCCTGATTGCACCCATGTGACAATCGTTTATTTGATTGTGTTTGTCGTCATGTCCTAAACCTACAAAACTTAATGTTTTATGTAACCGACTGATGAGAATAAACGAAATGTTTGCATCTCACACACTAGTGTGTTATTTAGAGATCATTAATTGGAAAAGACATAGATTATATTCGACATATTGTGGCTTGGACTTAAGATAACTTCGGTATTGCTTAACCATCATAGCAGCTTCAGTTTTTTACTGTTGAATTGATTGTAGCTTGTGCACAGTTTGTTTTTCGCAATCAAATGTTGAGCACGTTCCCTATTGCTTTCAGAATCGAAATTTTGCTGTTAACTACACTGATATTTTTTGCGGAACAATAAGATGCTATGTTTGATAAAACGTTTCACTACTACAGTAGAATGTGTGGTAGTTGACATTTTGTCATATAGCGTGAAATTTAACGGATGAGCTTTCATGCGAAAGATAACATTATAGAAGACTTCTCGTACTCAATTTTCAAGATGTTTGAAGGTTCTACAGAAATAAGTACAATACACGAGTTGTTGGAGAAATTTGAAGATAACTTGATGCAATTCGAACAGGAAACGTTTTTCAATTAAATTAATAACATTCAAAATTTGTTTTGTTCAACTGATATCCTTTTGAAATACTAACCTTTTTGAGAAACAAGAAACTAATCGATACTGCGATGAAGAATTGTAGAATGAGGAAGCGTAGACAAATTCATGAAATCTTTGGTCGTTATGTGCTCTTTTGGACAACCATTTTGAACAACCCATTCTATTATGAATTGTAAGAGAATAGAGTCATACATCTGGACATTGTGTGACTGTACAAGGTTAATCAGGTGTGTATGAAGGAAAATCAACCTAATTCTACCTTATGCCAGTACATTTGATGAGATCTCATCAAAACGTTTTGAAAGAAGCACGGCAAAATTCATGAGATTAGTGGTAACAATTAACATTCAAAATGAATGTTAGGTCCCCTCATAACTTATTCCGTCGGACGGCGGATAGACCGAATTTCATGTTACGGGAGTAGGGTAAAATATTTGTGCGTAGCTATTGCGATTATATTCGGGTTGTGGTCCGGGAAGTTGCAAGGACTGAACGATTTTCGTGTCGGAACACAGTAACACTGAGTGGCACATGTTACTTGCAACAGATTCGGTGGTCGGCAAAATGCTTTGGAGGCCTGTATCGCGGTATGCCGGCAAGTCCAAGGAAAACCTCATATGCTTTGGTCATAGGCATGTGATAGCTGTTATCGATAACTTGTTCGGCAATGACGTTTTCGAGTGATTCTTGACAACCGGTTTCAGTCAGTGCTGATTGTTGTGCTTTGATTCGTTTTACCAGGCGTGTGATCGTAAGACCGAAATCTTCTGCTCTACAACAGCTGTATGAAAAAGAATACAAGAGCAGTGATCGAGATCGTGAACTGGTAATTTATTCTTAGAGTTAATTTTCAATATGGAGACTGCAGTGAATCCGATAAGTGAGGCTGTAGCTGGAAAGATGCATCCCAGCTGTGGGCAGATGCTCTCATTAAAGCTTGCCACAGCGGAGACTGGAACTCCGGCCACGCTTTCATGGAGCAACCGTGTTGACCAACGTGCCATTGACCTCACATTAGACACGACCGAAATGTCATACACTTTCGCTTGTGAGTAATGATCAGGTTGCCCAATCGTCTCGATAGGAAACACAGTAACTGTCGTGTTAACTCCAATCGATTACCTCGCGACTGGGATTTTCGAGACAGGCCAAAATCTCAGACTTCCTTAAACCTACCAGGTGATATTTTAGATTGCTGATGAGTAGTCGGGGAGTAGGTTAATTTTTATTTGAACATCACACAATTCAGTCGGCCAAGTTACAATTCAGCCTACTAAAAACCGCCTCCTTGTACACTTAGATTTTCTCACCTCTCTTTCCTACCACTTCAACTCGTGTCCTAACCATCTCTCATTGTCAAACTATGACACTTATTCATCTCCCCCCCCAATCATTGAGCACCCGCATTTGACTCCTCTGAAATGGTCTTCACTGCTGTCGCATTTATGGCCAACTGTCTTTCGGAATAACATGTAACATGTACATGCTAATCATTTAGTAACTGTCCAATTTACAACTTTAGTATTGTGACGAAAAAAATAATCGAAACGATACCTTTGCTAGAAACCATTGTTTTATCTACGTAACCTTCTTCACGGTTACACATAAATTGGTAAACATGATGTGAAATGGCACTGACAAGCTCTTTGACTAAGATGGGTAGTTTCTGAGTCCAGAAGAGTACACGGAGTTCAGCTGCATTAAATGGTTAGCTAATTGAATTTCTATAACTTTGAGTCGCTTGATCAAAATAATGGTATGTGTAAACCGTATTTTCTCCAACAGTGTCTGTTAATTCTGTGAACCCTTTGGAAGTATCAAGTGGAATGTGATGCAGACGTGATCAGATCTAGTTCCTCAACAACACTGTCTAGAGTACAGATTCGTTTTATTCGAATGAATGACATATTCATTTGTATGCATTTTTTGGACTAGGGTAAAACTGTGGAAATTAAGTTAATGACTTGACTGTTAAGATTTCCTAGAGGTAGCTCATTCAATTCAGCCATTTTCGTAGGAGCCCACGAATAAACATAGAAGCAGCAAAGAGTTTCTGGCTTCAAGCTAACGCTCCAACTGTAGGTTAGAATCAGGGCGTTTAGATGTTGCATTGGATTATCTGTCGACTACATTGATTAACTAACTATTAATGTTTTCATTGTGACTTCTGTTTGATGATATAATTACCAATTCTTTCAACCAAACTGTTGTTCATACTTCCATATGCTATAACAGATATTGGTGGGCTTATCAGGACTAGTCTATCTACTTGTGGGAAAGACCGACTGAGTAAAACCATGCTAATATTTTCAGCTAACAACAGTACTAGAGTTGTTCTGGTTTATGATCTGACTGAAGCAGAGTTATGTGACTGGATTTGACGGGCTCACAGTTATAATCATTAGTCTCGTGTTGTTTGGCATTCCTGAACAATGTATGTGAATCTTCGGACTGCATCAGGTCGTTGGCAAGATCAATTTTATCTAGTTATATGACCATTTCAAAATTCAAAATATATGGGAGTTTAACATTACGGGACTAGGCCTGACTGACACTACAGTTTTGTGCGTCTTTGAAATACCGTGGGATTCGTGTGTTGACGATCCACTCTGTTTAAGACCTATATACGTTAATTCATCAATCATGCGCAATCGTAACAAACGTTCAAAAATCGTCTAAGTTATGATTTTTTTAGAAAAACGATTCACTTGTTTTTTTGTTAAACACTGATACAGTAATGGCTAACTACTGTATTTCGGGTATGCGTGCACAATACCGATGATGGAACATAGTCGAGTCCGGTTATCCCATTTGAAATGGTCTAATCAAACTGCCTATGTGAATATATGGTACGAAAGTTATAGTAATCAAAATCCCCGAAACTTCAGTCAGCAACTCAACCATCGCTCATTCGGTCATGAGAAGCTGACCTCTTTAACCCAACTGGAAACCGTGCTCACAGGGTTATCAAATAGAATGAACAGAATGGTTCCATATAGTCGCTTGTCGTCAAGATCTGTTTCGCTAAACACTGTACATACAACATTGAAGTTGGACAAGTCTCGTTGAATTTGTTGGCTGTGAGGTCAGTGGAGTAAGTGGTAACGCGTTTGACTCACAATCCTGTAGGTCAGATAACGTTTTCCGGACTGAACTTGTATATACGCCAATGACAGACAATGAGTCCATTGATCCCGTGTTAAGTAGGTAAACCGAAAATCTTATTCAGGTACAAAAGCTAAGGTCATGTAAAATTGATGTCGATTTACAAAAAACTTTTCTCTGTCCGGAATTTGCTCAGATGAAAATCAGTTTGTTTTTATTTTTCTAGAAAATAAACCTTCTGTAGCTGTATTAATATCTTTGAACACCATCCACACGTAATAACACATTTAACAATCACAGAGATTGTCCAACCTGATTCGTTTGACAAAATCCGCTTCTTTTGAGTTTCCCCTTCATCAGAGCTCTACATTAATGCATAATCTTAATTAGACACTATGTGAAACTCTGGTACAAGCTCCCCCAATAAAACCGCACTCTGCGTACTGTGCCACTAACTGAAAAGTAGGCATGATCGCATTATCTTGATTAAAATCTGTCTAAGCGCATTAGTTTCCATGAATTGTAAATAGTGTTCACATCATATCAGCCAAATCACCAACGGCTTGATACCAATACATAACTTAACTGAGAAATACTAAGCTAGCTACAGCCACAATGCTTGAAAAAATGTGTTGAATGTTATGTAACCAGCTAGTATGTTAAATACTTTCTGGACAGCAATGACCTACCATTTACTTCTGTGTTCAGCAAAACGTTTTGTTTCCATGAAATTTTTCAGCTTTTCAATCAACATTTTAACTGGTCCATCTTCTCACATTGTAACTTTCTCAGGTATGTGTTATGCTAAATTGTTTTTGCCTATCAAATGCATCATAATTTCTCACTGACATTCTGAATGTTGTTAACATTGACACCTTACTCACCGATCGAGCCAACATAGATCATCCGATCTTGCCAAGTGGTCAACAGAGCAGCTGAGTTGTAAACTTACCAACTTTGTCTAAGTAGGAACGTTAATGGTTTTGGCAACGCTTATTAGTTTGTTTCCAAGTCTCCCCTGGACTGCAAAAATATCCTCCTTACGGTCTGAAACAAAGGTTGCGTAATTACGCGCAATCAGACAAATTTCGGTGATGATTTTTTAACACTCCAAGAAGTTTTTTCAGATGTGATCCGATTGTGAAAAGTCAGAGTTTCGGCTGCATTCGAACTAGCGACAGAAACAACATGCCTCAACGCGTCAAGCACTCTACCAGCTGAGTTACGAAGCCACAGCGGAAGCTTGTATGTTTCACATTTGGACTCGGTTACCTGCCCGTCCCACTGTCTCATATGGAATCCGCCAAGTGATCCAGAGTATCGACTGCCCCGGCAGAATTTCTCAACCAGTGGCATTGGTGGATTCCATCGTGAACTGTTTGAGAAATCCTGCCGGGACAGTCGATACCCTGGATCATTTGGTAGATTCCATATGAGATAGTGGGACGGGTGGGTAATCGAGTCCAAATGTGAAACTTACGAGTTTCCGCTTTGGTTTCGTAACTCAGCTGATAGATCACTTGCCGCGTTGAGGCATGCTGTTTTTGTCACTAGTTCGAATGCAGCCGAAAGTCTGACTTTTCACAATCACGTCTCTTCTAAAATGATAAATCTATGAAGCTACTTATTAGTAATACTCCAATAAATAATATTCTGTTTACTACGTTGTAACTTTTGATATGACCATGTTGTTGTGCTCACGGGATATTATACATGAATATCTTTGTAAACTAACCAAGTTAATCTTACTATTAAAGGGTTAGCAACTGAAAGCTTTCTCTTGTTGTTCATTTTGTCCACAATAATATATAGAATTACATTAATAAGCCCTACGCCGAATGAAAGCTTAGTGAATGTTTTCTATTGTTTGGTTTTTGGAGCTAGGCGATGTTCATGCTGTCAAACACACTCTCCTATTCCGAAGTTAGAAACAAAGGTTTAGAAATATACCATATCAAATAACAGTCATAATCTGAATAATGGATCATGGTGCACGCTGACTTTTAATTCAGGATTGAACTACGTGTTAATCCACTGGATCGTAAAGCAAGCCAATTAGTTGCATCACTCAAAGTTGTTACTGATTTATTCTGCTTCCATGGAGTCATGGTGAAGTTCAGGCACGTTGAGGATCCGAAGGACCGCGTTGGCTTTGGCTGATGCTCTTGTAGATACGATAGTATCAGAGGGGCAAGTGAGAAAAGAGCACTTCGCAGCCCACACCGATGTCGACTTATACAACATTGGTCTGACTTCTTTGCCACGAGATGCAACATACGGGTTGTAACTTCTGGAGGCCAAAGCAACAAAGGATGTGAGACAAGATGTATAAAACATTTTCTGAGGCATAACTCTGCACAAAACCTTTGAAAATTAGTAGAAAATTGTAGAGTGACAATCCTCTTGTTTGTCCTCAACAAAGATCTCTTGCGTGAATATTCTGGACGTGATTTATGGGATCAAATACTCGTGACCAAGCATACACAGAGGTATTGACCCAGCTTGTTTTGAAAAATGTGGTCATTGTGCATGGAACTTTCTACCGGTAGATACCGATGGTGGTTAATTAATAATTAACGATGTTGAGTTGATCAAACATCCTTTGCCCATATATAAAAGATTTACACAGTAAACTTTATTGGGTAATTTTTTCTTTCCAAACGGTATGCTCATGTACGCTTTAACTGGATGACTGTGTGTTGTTAGTCAACGGAGAACTTCGTCTAAAATTCAAAACGCTTGGGAGGATAACGATGTTCGTATTCAAAAGACCAAGAATAAAACAACGATTGAACGTTTGTCACGTAATGAAATGTTTAGTTCTTCTGAACGCAAAATACCTGTTACTTTCGCCGAAAGTGAGAATTAAGGAATGACTGAATTGCAAATTTATACATATGTATGATATACATAAAGTGTATACATGTACAAACGTATGGTGTGCTGGACTTGTCATTGTAAGAATGTAATGGATGATGATGTGGTTGAAAATTTTCACAGATATTTTCTCCGCCACTGCACGCATGTTAAGTAGTTTGAACTTCAGCATTTCTGGACAATCATCTACTCTTTATAAATGACCAGCTGAAACTCTCTAGTGGACGGTCCTCTGAACGCTCCGCGTTGATTCCACTCTCTGCGTTGGAGTTTCGCTAGAATATTTCATTTATAAAGGATAATTATTTAACCAATGTGAGTTGAATGACGTTTGTATTTTTTAGTAACAAAACATTTAAAACTAGCCTGTTAATTGTAATACAAGAAATTCTAGTCTAACGGTTGTTTTAAATCTCCTTGAGACAATTAACAAGATATTGTCACTTAATATGGTACTAAAGAGGTTGCTCAATTCAACTTTACCAATACTCCCTTTGACTCTTTTTTTATGAATATAAAATCCTTATCAATTAGCAGTATGTGTTACGTAAAATAAATGACATTTTCGGACATGTCGTAAACACTACATAGTCACTTGCTTATTTTGGATAGATTAGAGGATATGATGAGTTTTCGAATTATTTGTAAGCTGAATTAATTAGAGTGGTACAACATCCCATTTACACATAATTAATACATCATGTTTTCGAATATATTAGCACCAATGTACGAATCGATAGCATCATCAGTAGTTATTCGGTAATCATGCGGTGTTTATGAACGCTGGTCAAGATTAACACCAATTGGAAGTAACGAGTTGATGACCTTTTGTGTTCAAATCAATTTGTACACAAGCCAATCAAATGATTCAGCCAGTTGAGATCAAAACAACCGTGAACAGAAAGCAAGAAGATAAGCTAAAATGATCAAATAAATTACCGGTTATACTGTCCCATGTGGATGTCGCCAGTAAACCACATCATTAGATTAAATGTAGTTAACATAATCACGTCGGGATTTTGTGATTCCAAAACACATATATATATATCAGTATCTGACAGTAACACATATTGAAGTCAGTATGGATCTGCTAACCTGAATCGTGGACGAACAGTCAATAAGTCTAATCGAAAGCCTGTTTACCCAATTCCATCACGTCCTGTTGACCGAATGTTTCACTCGAATAACTACTGATTTAAGTATACGAAGCTTGTCAAAGCCAATGGACTCAATAAAGTATATTTTTGTCTTAAAATTCGGTCATAATTGTGGTTCCGAATGCTTAGATAAGTAATGTTTCCCTCTGGTGTTAATACAGATCGTAACTGAAAGGTGGAAAATACAGCAAACATAATCCTTCAAAAGGCATCAATGTAGTTTATTCCTTCATTGGGCTTTTCATAACTTTCAATCTGGTACTTAATTTCAGTCAATGGGTGAACACGGATATTCAGCATTTCAATCCGTGTCTGAACCAGAGCAAATTCTAGGCGATCCAGATTTGATATAAGTCCGACATAAGTGATGTTTCTTCCCAATTACTCTCGTGTGCAATGAACGCAGGTGCACTGGAAGGCTTTGCATTCTGTTGAACTTTCAAAAACCTATGCTTCAGGAGGATCCGCGTTATGGTTACGCAACATATCTTACCGTATCCATCTTATAAGTAGCAACGGAATCCTTCCTGGGCTATAAAAATTCCCTTTCTTTGTAACAGAAATTCGATCGACGTTCCCCACTTCACAGTTTTTCTTTGTCCCTACTGACCGCAATAAAAGTGCGTATCTTCCACTACCCTGAAAATGAAGGGGCAACCAACTTTTGAGGCATACTGTTCGTCGGTTGTTCTCAGGTCTTCAATTGCCCGTTTGGATTTTATACACTAGATCCTGAATCGTTTGCCCAGCTTATTCTACCTCATTATTCAAGTTATCACGATTAACGTCACATCAACCGTGCAAAACTTGTTTCCCTGGCATTATTTGACAAAGACACAAAGTAGACCTCTAAGATTACTAACACTCAGTCCTTAGTCTATCACCCACCAATCTGTTGAAACCTGAGAGACTGTATTGATTAGACTTAGTAAGCATACTGTCATGGTTACGAAATACTTTCCTTGTTCCCTGTTAGACGTTTTATTTACACTAATCGCTTTAAGAAACAATTCTATAGTCAACAACTTTCATATAACGTCCAAAACATCTTTCACATTGTTCAAAATTGTAATATCTCAACTCGTCTCATGAGCTTAATCCTGCTAAAGTGCCACAGATGAGTCGTATCTACTAATGTGGTTTGCACAAAAATGGATCAATTTCAGTTTGTAGTTAATTCACGAAAGTTGGTATGGCTTTTGGTTTGACCGAAGTACTCAGATTCAGATCTTACGTGAATCAAAGAGAAACGACAAGACCGACATACCTTAGAGGCAGGAACTTCCTCTGCAATACATGAACGCTATCTTGTTGCCTATTTCATACAGAGATGTCACATACGTTGTCAGTATTCCGTCCCGGAGTCCATTTCAACCCAGAACAAGCTGAAGCTAATTGCTGGATTCTATCCGCTGATCTTCTGTGGATTGTTATATTGCTGATCGGGAGGTTCAACTAAGCAATCCACACGCTTTCATTATCAAATTGATCGGTTGTTTAAAATCTTTTGCCAAAATAGGTTAGTTGTGAGCTGCAACTAGCTAGGACCGAATGAAGATTACAAATTGCGTACGGCCGTCATTCATCTAGTTGATGTCAACTTTTAGATCGACAAGGATAGATGTTTTGGCATTCTTCATTCTGATCCACTTAATTGCTCTACAAAGTGTTGGAGAACGGTAGTAAATTCTCAGGCTATCGCATTTCTATCATACGACTGGACCTTCTGCAAATGGTTGCGTTGGTAATTGGATGAATCAACTAATTGACACATTTTCTGCTAACGTAACGTAAGCAATCATAAACCTGAATAAAGCGTGACGACACTTGAATCTTCATTGTATTTGCGATGTACCGTTTCATAAATATGTGAAGGAGCTGTTTTTGGAAAAATGTGTTTGCTACGTTGATATTATATAGTTTAGTTGTAAGCATTCAAATAAAAACGGCAGTAGGGGCACATAAATATGATCCATTTCACGCACGAACAAGCGAACTAGTTTTCATTAGAGTAACAGTACTTCTCTTAGCATGATATTTTATGCTTTTCTCATTCAGCCACTTAATTTTTCAATGTAAAACCGGTTTGGACAAGAAGTCTTAGTTTTTATTTGGAATATTAATAAGTACTCGGTTTCAGTGCAACTTGTTTGATCAGAAATATGTTGAAATTTCAAAAATACCCACTTCATACACTCCAAAAGTTGCGAATGTTTTTTTCCTCGTTTTATTTTCCGAACTGATGAACCACGTTCGATCAAAACGCACCCTCCCAGGCCGAGTTCTCACCACTGTTGTTGTTAGTCTTTTTAGGGTGAGGGTGAGTTTATCGGTAATGCTTACGGTAAAGTTGCGTGCTGATCTCACAAACTGTTTCACATTCTACTTTGACAAGAGCGCTTAGCGGGGACCTAGTTTAAAGACATTGGCCGTCTTGTGTGCGTGTCTGTGTATGTTCTCGTGCAACCCATGTGTTGGCCCACGTCCATTTTACCACAAGGTTAACGGTAAGGGATGCGAAACTTTCGAGGGGCAGTGGTTGACGTGCACATAGGTTTGTGCTTGCGTGTGCGATAAACACAAAAATCCACAGCAAACACAACAAGAATTTGCGGTTGATCGAGATAGTCAAACATTTTCTCGGAATAATTGTCGCGCGAGTTTTAGACTTTGAAGAAAACTAAACTCAACACAATGATCAGGGTGTAGCGATCGATGTTTCGAGTTGGATTAGTGATTGGTTTCGTTAGATGTTGTAAAGTTATCTTGCGTTGCTGTCCATTGTGATCGTTTGCAACGTGGCAAGATTGAAAGCAAAATATGTCGCGTGTACAGACCAGGAAATAGCTTAATTTCTGTTAATGCATTCATACAGGTTTCTACTTAGGAATGAATAAACGACAGATCCGCTCACTCGGATGATGCGGTAATAGATTATATCTAGTAAACTGAAAGGCAAACTAGGAAATTATTTACCTGAATGTAGATATGTTGTAATGAGTTGATTGGATCAGATGAACTCTAGTAGTAGCAGGTGCGCAAACTTTATGCCAATTGAAGTTAATTATGCGAAATAATCACTTAAAAAAGCGAAGTTTCATAAAACTGGGAATTCGTTAACTGAAACACAAATGTTATAATATATTTGATTTACACAAGGGTGACGATATAAATAACACTTTTGAACAGGTAAGTGTAAAATCATACATTCAGGATCATCTTGGGAGAATTACTTATTCAACTTTCTTGCCAAATGATGGAAGAGATTTCGTCACATACCGAGCTAAGTGGTGTACAACAGAAAAATGCTTGCAGGGGGATCTAGTTGACGAGGTAGAACACAATTTAGACAAACCCGAAATAAGATGGTGAATTATGTCGTATTGAATTTCGAACGTAAAGTTTGTGCACCTTACAAATTTACCCGAACAAATAGGTTTAATATGTTGCTCAAGTAGTATTCTGCTTTCGCTTAGTAACTGTCTTAAAGATTTGCGTAAACGAAAGTTTTGTTGCACAACTAAGTCGTCTGCTTGACATAAGTAGATTGCGCAGTTGCGGAGTAACTTGAAATTGCCACCACTATCTTCGAATCAAATTGCCAAGGTCTGTGTGTAACGTGACTTTTACTAATTGCGACAAAAACTACAACCTCTTCCAAGAGTGAAAACACACCACGAACTGGAAGAAAGCAGGAAAGATTATAGTATATAAAGTTTTAAAAGTACATTCAGATGCGAATGGTGCATAAGACGAGGGTAGTTGATGAAGAGATCTAAAATTGTCAACTATGGGAAATTTGATTAATATTGACAATTGTTTTATTCATACATACTATAAAACATGCGAAGGGATAACGAAATGCAAATTAACGTAGGAACTGTTGTGGACTCATCTCAGCTTATTATTGTCATGTACAATAATTATTCGTCATCATATACTAATTCAAGTTCGTAGTAAGAAACTGTATAATCACGTGATTTTGGATATCCTTTCCACCTACATCACATTATGGAATATTTTCCATCACGCCAATTTTATATGATGATTCAAACAGCTGTATACAAGTATGAGTTCAGATGGTTAATTTGTTTCTTAGTTGCATACAGTCCTGTTGGTCATTTTTGTGTACAGTTGCCTTCACTAGTTTGCCTATTGATAGACCTAACCGATAAGCTATTTTATGATGTGATTACCTGAACACAGGGTTGTTTTATTGGCCGACGTGTTTCAATTCGCCTCCATCGAACACTCTATACCTATGTCAAAATGTTGTCAGTGACTATCGTACCATCCTCCTCGGCAATTCTATTCAAATAAACAACCCGACTGCACCGACTCATACAGCCTCAGGTGTATTTTGCATCAAACAGGCTTTGATAAATTTGGGAAGCGATTAACCAAAAGATGATTTTATTACATTTTGTCATTACGATTGTTTAGCTGAGAAACACAAAGTGTGTGCCAAGTCTTTTCAATGACTAAATCAGTATATGGATAGGAAGTGCTTCAAAGAGAGCAAAAATGCTTCATTTGTTATAACGGAACATGGCATTTTTATCTTCAACCGGTTACTTTATGGAACCAATTGTATTTACGAAAGGATTGCCTGAACTGTGTTTTCACTATTGTAAACTGTTGTAAAACACATTACAAGGTTTTATGAATCAAGCAGCGGGTGAGTAGTTTCGTACGATGAAATGGATATTATACCAAAGAGAAATTAAAACAGTTATATCCCTTCAACAATTTGAACAAAACAGTTAGAAGACGAACACTGGTAGACGTTAGCATTTCGTATTGACTAACTAGTATATATTGAGTTACCATTCAAAGCGTACAACCCAACGAATTGTCTCTTTGCTCAGACGTACTTACAACGCAGTCGAATTGAGGGTCCTTAATCAGACTCGCAGGTTACCTGTACCTACAATCAAAGGAGATCAACCTATTGGAGCCAAATCGCACTGTATTTACCAATTCTCATGTAACTGCGGAGAAAGTTACATAGGCAGAACCGATAGATCATTGATCTCAAGGATGAAGGAACATGTACCTAAGTGGGTTCACAAACAGGTCTCAAAACTGGACACTGTAGTCACAGAGAATCGTAAGCCTCCAGCTTTGTCGATCGGAAGACACATCAGGTCAACTGGCCACAACGTGGACCTGACCTCAGCCTTCACCATCATAATGCCCCACCACAACCCACGGTTCCTAAAATTTGCTGAAGCCGTCGCGATAAACCGGTTCAAACCTGTGTTGTGTGTACAAAAACAATTATTTGTGAACTTGAAGCTGCCATGTTCCTAAGTCGCAGCGAGTTTCATTCAGATCACACAATTGGACGTTTTTGTTATTGTCGTTTTCTTTGTTCATACCCCCCGAAGTACTGTAGACGTTAAATTGAAAGGTTTCCGTGTTATTGGCTATTTGGTACTGACGAGCCAATACGAAATGCTATCATCTACCAGTGTTCGTCTTCTAACTGTTTTGTTCAAAGAGAAATTAGTCAATGAAATACTTAACTGCCATATATATAATATATATAATATATATTTAGTAAAACTGACAGAGCACGCGTCACTCTATACCTATGAGTTATATGGTAGGTCGCAAAAAGGGATTCAGGTGAACTCATAAATCCAGGCACTAGGTTGTGCAAAAAGTCACCCAAAAATAGTACTCACTCGGAAGCTTGTTTAATCAGAGTTATGAGTTTTGATAACCTCTACTTTTACTCTCATAATATGTAATAGCCTTGTGTAAATAACCTCACATCACCAGCTTTCATACAGGCAACAACCGTTTCGTCGATTTTTCAGACATTAAGTCAACATTGGACCGATCGGTTCGGTTGCCTCCTGACTGTACTTAATAGTGTTGGATTCTATCTGCTATCGGTGAGAGTTAAGACCGTGGTTGTATGTTTTCCCCGAATGCTGCTTCCTATATTACTAGCTCTCTCATTTGCGTGGTTTGATATGACGCTACGCATAGGTTTAAAGGTGTGTCCTCTGCTGTTCTGCACAGTCGCATGTTTATTAAATGAAAATGTATTCCGTCTGGTAATTTTATTCAAAACGATGATGATTTATGGCAATATGATAGAAATTTTCGGCAAGGTTAGCAAACAACTTCTGTGCGAACCAATGAAAACAGCAAGATCTAAGTTCACAATCAATGCAGTGATAAGAAGATTGGATTTTTTTGAAAGTCTAGCTAAATATCCGATAATAGAATAGCAGCATATGGTACATCTGAAGAAATGCTTGTTCCTGGATATAACTGAGGAACTGTAATTACGCACATAGGTATAGGGTGGGCTGTGTCACATAACATTCTGACTGTAAATATCTTGTAAACTGAAGGGTTACTGAAACCATTAAAACAACAAATTGACAACTGAAATCTTTATTTCGTGAAACAAATAATTCACTGATTGTAGAACAGAAATATGAAGGCTTTCAGCAAGAAAGCTGGTGAAAACTATAGGTGAACAATTCACCCCGCGAAAGAACTGAGGGCAAAGAACACTTCAGGTGACCCACGGTTTAGCCCTACACACTACGTTCTCTAATGGTTACTGAGTAGAAGTTACATTACATTTGCTTTAAACGTCAGTTTGCCAGAAATGACTGAAATAAAATTCGAATAAAGTATATAATTCAGCAATGAAACCAACCCCGGCTTGATTTTTATATTGGTGATATTGATTAGATAGCATTGTAAACTAAAGTAACAGTGCTCTCAGCCAGGAATAGAATCCCCCTTATCGCCATGCCACGAGGAAGTAATTTCACACAATCGGACAGGGAAAACTTACAGTCGCATTTTACAAAGGTATGTGTGCTGCATAGTGCTGGTTAACATACAGCTGAAACCGTTGTACAAAATCAATAGTTAATAACAAGATTGTCAGAAAACATGTAGTAAAAACGATCACTCGAGAAACTTATTAAAAAAAGATACAAGCGACTTACTCACTGATGTCATCCTACAGTGTCAAATAAATAGATTCAAGAGTTGCGCTGATCACATTATCAAACTTTTTACAAAAGGCGGCAAACGAATCTCTTATTCTTGTTTACAGAAAGACAACGGAGGTAGTCTGGTCGAATACCTACTAAATCCCACAAGGTTTTCAGCCGACTGTAGATCAGATGCTTTGGATATATCAGTGGCATACTTAAACAGGAATGAAGAGATTCCTATTTGAAATCGACCAGATATCTGGAACAAATAGTTTCAGGATCATCTAAAAGACGGGCATGTTACTACAAACGGATTAATAAGTATGATGCGTTGTGTTTAAAAGCTGTTCGAAATAAACAGTTTGCCTTCGAGAGGAAGCAAAACACAATAGCCTACAAAAAACTTAGAATTTTTTATCCCATCGTTCACTGATAGAGACCTCCATGAACTCGCCATTTTCCAGCCAGTCAACGCAACGAGATGCACTTGTTTCACACATCAGCAACGAACCAACGATTTCTAATAATTAGATTACAACCCAGTCGTGACCTTGTGGACTGTTGGGTTGGTAAATATACGAAGATGTTGGACTTATTCTTTTCATCCGCCCAACTGAAAAACGTTGTGAACTATGAATGAAACATCAAGAGTATTACCGATTACGTAGTGCTTATACAAAGTATGCCAAGACCATGTAATGACGCTTTGACACAAAAGTGGACGAATTACGGATTATTTATTAGTGCCCAAGATGAACAAATTATACATAATTTTGTCACGAATCGTTTTGTTTACTGATGATTACAACAATGTGATAAAATCTCGATGAAACGGCTTTGAATACCCTGATCGATATCTATTTGAGATAGCTTTTTGTGAACAGAATAATTGTCTTAAAAATATTGCAAAGCTTGTGGGCTGGGCATAAACGTGAACCATCTGATCCTGGGGAAACGAGCATTCATATAAATTGAATGCATCACAATAAAACGCAACATACGGGTTGTGAGCATGACTGTTGACGACTTAACGAATTGACGGCTGGGACAAGCTATTCAAACCCAGTTGAACTTAAGCAAACCTACGCCAAGAACAAAACCAAAGCTTGCAAAAAACAGCGAAGAATTTGACAATGGCATCGTTTTTACGGCAGTTGGGCAGCAAGATTTGGCAAAAACCCTACCACATGGTTAAGATTGATGTGCCATTTTGGTGCAGGTTAAATAGGCTAACAGAACCGAACAGCACCCCGAAATGTAGTGCTGAGCGCATTCGGCTAGCTTGAACATGCTCAATTTGTTTTACACTACGATCAACATGGCAAATTGTGGGAGGTGTAAAGTAAATTGTACATGATCTGAAAAGATAGACTAGTTGCTGAAAACGCTTTATTCGGTAGAAGATACTTCTATTATTCATGAGATGTATTCAAAAAGCAACATGCCTAGTTTACCAACCCCACCTAGCAGAATCGCACATGTTGACCTAGGAGTAACCTGATTCAATCTTGAACAGCAATTAATTGCTGTACATCTGACCGAAAACAACAACCTCATCAACATGTGCAATTTTTTTTACCCGACTCAAGTAGTTATACGGCTACGTTTCTAACAGACTATGAGTCGATCGTTATAGTGTGTTTACAAAATGTTCACGTACATTGCACTTTATGGGAACGGACAAGTCCAGGTGTACATCACATAACATTTCGCCTGCATCTACTCCTGTCTTTCTGTTATCTTAGCGCAATGGCATTTTTCAATACTATTGACATCTGGTTTACCAACAATATGTTTGCCAACATTTAGTTGTGTTTTAGACGATCTGACGATGAATCATCAAAAACCTCATATTTATTGTGGCCTTCTGATGAGCAAATCAAGTGGTCTAATGGAACAGTTTCATATTTGCATGTAAATAATTCAGAATTAAATGACTTTGACAGCCATGCATTTGGCCTTATATGCAAACTTGTTTTTCTACCCAAAACACTGGCGAATATAACGAAACCTGTGGGTTTAACTCGAACTGATTCAATCTGAATATGATCATCGGTCAAACTGAATAATAATCCAATAACCAAATGCGTGGTCTTTCCACGTTTGCAACTGGATGAACGGCAATGATGGTGTTTCGCTGTATTTGAGAGCTAGCCGGGTCTGATCCTGACCACTTTTCTCCATGTTTAATGTCTTCACTACTACTTTTTCTTTGGGTTGCTTCATCTTTGGTTTTAACAAAATCGGCTAAAAATATCCTAAACAAGTTAATCTCTTAATGAATTAAATGGGTGGCGTGTGTTTACCGATGCGATCTGGATGTATCGCACAATTTCACCTCAGTGGTAACTTCAGTCGACATCGTTCGAATGAATTGATACTTGTGTTCCCGGATGCACACGGAGTGGTGATAGTAGTATGATTTTGATCGGATCTGTCACAATTCAGTCAATCGGAACTGCCTCATGCAACTTAGCAATTTGATTATCGCTATCAGTGTTTCCGTAACTTACTATTTGCCATTACTAAGCTGAGTCAGTTTGTGTGAGCTATTTTGAAGTGAAGTGTAAGATTCGTCAACTGATTAATCGCACGACCTTTGAAGCCCGACTGAATGCTTTTGCAAACATGTACCAAACGGTTTAAAGAGCAGAAGTAATGAATTTTGAAAATAGGAAGCCATAAAATGGAACTAACAGAGTGTACTGTTAATCTCTCTATCTCCAAACCAAAAGAGCGCAAGCTATGATGCTTTTCAATCGTTGTACATTGAAACAACTGTCAAACGACGGGATATGATTGTCTTAAGATTCGCTGTCTTGTTTGCATCAATCCTAACATCCTAATTAGGTCACAAAGCAATCATCTCAGTTGTGAGCGCTGACTACCTTTTAGAGCATAGATAAGGAGAAGCTATTCGTTTGTGTGTGCAACTCAGCCCTTATAAACTTGTTACACTCGAAAAAACTTTGTCTAGGCATTGCCCAATAACTTGGGATACACTGTCAGTTCATACTGAAGTAATCAGGACAAAGCGAGAAGGTTTATTGGACTGGATTCCTTGAAACACTTGCTAGGGCCAGTGCTAGACTAATTAATACATGATAGCTGTTACCGGTCTGGAATGTTGGTATTTTTCGGCCCAACCATCAGTGTTCTAATATATATATATATAATCGCGCATTAGTTGTTCCGCTTTTGACCATATTAAGGAAACTGGAGGTGTTAACTATAAAAGTGATTGAAACTCGCATGTAGACCAGTTTGAAAATCAAGTACGTATTCATTGTGTGTAAATATTCTTTACCTATATCCGTACAGTGAATGAAACTGCCGAATCCTTGCTCACTTCTTCCAAGATTAACCAACCGAATTGCGTATATTTTAGTAACGCACAAAGGTTGACAAGATACATGACAGCCAGTAAATTTTGAAATCAACTGAACAAAATAAGAGATTTCCGAGGTGCAAAAAACCATTGTGACTATTTGTTTTCAGCTCATTTACAAAAGTTTCCACATTACAGGAACAATTGAAGTGCAACTCCCTGTAGGTAATTTTGAAAAATGATATTGTTCAACACCTCTATCTATGACAGTAGGTGAAGTAAATTATCTACTTTGTTCCGGTTGATTAAGTCAATCAGTCAGGAAAATGTTAGATAGCTAATCAGTTTTCACGGATAAATGCTTCTTTGACTAATCCGAGATTTACTTAACAAAATTGAACCCACATTTCAGAATGTATGTGTGATTTAGGCCCTGTTACAGTTTTATTCTCATTAGATTCCGTGTTTTAGTTAACTGAATATAGATTTATCAACTCGTACCATTTGGATTTCTATGTTGTGAAAATAAGGTCATCAATAATTAGTACTTATTTGCTGGCCACAAATAATCGTTGCGGCAAGTCAACCTTGAAGGTCAATAATACTTTGATGCGATTGGAAAGTTCTAATCGATGGGTTTTTAAAACCAAAAACACCAGGGAACTGAACGTTATTCAAATGACAATAGTTTATAGAACTTTCCGTCATCAACGTTTGCAGATCAGTCGATGATAAACAGAAACATCGTTATGCCGTTGATAACTTGTTCAAACTGCCGATAAAACAAGGTTCGTCAAATATGGACAAATTTGATCATGTTATTCTATGGTGGAAACTTGAGTAGGCAAGCTAATAAGCATTTTGTCAAGGTCCAGGTTCGTAATTTCGAAAGTGACTGTTCACAGTTTTGGAACACAGATTCATTTCATAAGTGCCACTTTTGCATCAATCGTGACGAGATAAATTTTGGGAAATCCACCGGGACAAACAGATAAAATTGTTCGGTTTGCTTGATCACGTGTTAACTGTTTTAATTTGTCCGTCAAACTGTCGGTAAGACAATGTAAGACCTAAAGATTTAGTCACCCGTGTTTCTCATAATGTCTACTTGAAGTATTAAGCTAACTGATCGTCATATTTCTCCGAACACTCAAGGGACATAGTCTGTCGCACTGAAATACCTCCCGTGTTAATGAGAGTTTAGGTGGTCTACACACTTCGAATTATACGACAAACATCGTGAGAAATGACTACAACAAACATTTCGTTATATTCTTCCTAAATAAAAATAATGGTTTACACCATAAACGAACGTCATTTTGAGCGTTTTTTCAAGAATGGATATTTCCCATACAAGAAGTATAGGGCCACAATCGATGCAGCTTTTTGGTTATTATTTATTTAGTACGGATTCTTGTTAGTTACAATTAATAAACTGCCATCTCCCCTAAATCGATTTTATGTCTGTCATATTCATC
>JTDE01004667.1:0-12593 GCA_014338405.1 Paragonimus skrjabini miyazakii | reverse complement strand
GTTTTGTCCAAACCAGCGCATTGTATCAAGTCACGCTACATTGCAATCTTTGTTGCGGATTTCCTGACTATCAGATACACAACGACTGGCTTACCAGCACTAAGCAGAGTAACACAAGTGAATGTGACTAATCGATTATAATGTATGCTCGCTTTGTGTTGCTTGAGTGACTTCCGTTACTAGATTTGTGTGATTAATTTAAATATCCACTTTGAGTTACAGTAAGATTTTTTGTTCAGGAAATGATTCCACTGGTGAAGTTAGTTTTATGTTCCATGCAAAAAAAAAACTAATGAAAGTCAACAATCATTTGTGCTTCAAGCAGATGGAGCAAACGTCGTAAATTTTAGATTCAAACTTAAAATAATTCATTCAAGTTAATACGAAAAATGCATTTCATTTGCAACAGTACTTTGTATATGCAGATTTCAGAATTCATACTTCTGTCTCAGATTACCTTTGCGCCGTCAGTTGAAAATACACGACACGGTTTGATGATCACCATTACCAGACTGCAAACAAGTTCACTGCTTTGTTTCATATTGCTTTGCTTTTTGCATTCAGTGATCAGATTTATAATGTCCGCCATAAAAATTTTGTTAATTTTAGACATTTTATGGTCTTAGCATAGACGAAAAACGTAAAATCCCCACTAATCATAAATCCATATTCATCGTTCATCCAATATAAAGTTTTAATGAATACCACTTGCACCTGTATGATCACATTAGTTTGTGTGTGATAGCAATAATGCATTATGGTGGTCATATTTCCATTTTTATCATGTTCTTAATTTGTCTGTTACCTTACAGTAGATTGGGCATACATATTCTGATTTGATTTAACTAATCTTGAAAGAAGACTAACCATCTAAATTCATTTCATGCATACTATCCTACATTGTAGGCAAGTTAATTGATTAATAATAGAGGCAGCAATTCTTCAGTCGAACAAATCACCTGACACCAAGCACGTGATATTTTGTAATCATAGTGCAAGTAAACTAATAACCTTGTTGTTCATCACCTGCCGTTTGATGCAAATGTACATAATGCCATCGGTTCTGTATCACTCGTTTCCTTACCGAAACTTTTGCTTTTCGGTTTGTTTGTGCATGAAGCCTCTCAAATTGTCTATATTCCATGGGCGTTACAGGTAAAACACACTGGTATTGGAGGCATATGGTAAGTAGAGTTTCTAGGAAAAAGAAGCCACAGAGTTACCTAATTGTAGTACACGGCTGATCTACGAAAAACCGATTAAAATCTTTCACTACCTAACGGAAAAGGGTGCATTATCGTAATTCGAACGAAACTGAGTGTACCATCTGCAGTGAACATGCTGAGCATTATGTTTTAATAAATCAACGAGCCCAAACAATCTAAACAACATTGTCACGTTGTTATTGATCAAATTATTACAGGGAATAAGCAGATTACTATAGCGATTTTGGTCGTTGAATAGTTTCCGGGAAAGGAATAAAAAAAGTTTCGCGCCGAACGTTTTAAAGATGGGTTACAAATACTTAATCTAACAATCACACAAAAATATTCTTCCGAACAGTCAAATGGTTTGAAACAATGAGAGTGAGCTATTCATCATAATAGTTGATGCACGCACCATACGAGCAAGGTACAGTAATAAGCCAGTGTCTAGTGACACAACCGTCAAATTGACGTTGGAAAACAAACCAGGTCAATGTTCAGATGACTGTCAAAAACGGGAGTGGTACAGCATACACGAGTTAACAATTGATAGAGATAGGGTTTAAACGCGACAGGTCGGTACATTGGATACGTTATTATGGGTGAAAACTTGAGTACCACTACTGGAAAACCACACACAGGACAGACTACCTTAAGTGGCCATCAACTGGCTTTCAACCGCACAATGATGGTTAAGGCGGCTAATTCAGAGTATGGGATCACTAGTTCGACTGAAACCTTTCTGTCATATTCCTTTTCAGTTATGTGTACATCACTCGTATTCTATTATCTTCAGCTGATTGTCCAAGCTGACATCCCCATCTTCTGAATGACTTCATACATACAGAATTACCAAAAGTTGGACCACAACACTCTTAGGATTACTTTATCGAAATGGGCTGTGTAAACTTGAGCATTTCTAAAGATACCACCGAAATGACACTAAAGGTTAAGTCTTAGCGTTAATGGGCTGCCAACGGTCCTTTCACACTCCGTGAATTATGCTGTTACCTAGTCCAATTACTTAAGGTGTCATTAGCTTAAGATACGGAAGTAAATTAGCTCTCTGTTTGGTAGTAAACATTCAGTTTTCCCCAATGTGATTCAGCCCACATAATTGTTGAAACCTACTTTTTACTGAGTGATTTAGTCCACAGGCATGAAACATTTCTGCAGCACGCGTAGCTGATCTCTCAAGTGGCTCGATTTAACACGATCCCTGGGATGAAAAAAAATACGCTGGAATGTTCAATGTTGCTTTCATCCACCTGTCTCATATTGCATGCTATGTAAGGTGTAAAGTTTCACTTCCGCCTCCACTCCGTTAACGCCCTCTTTTCTGTCTCCTTATTACTACTCAATCTCAAGAATTAAAATGTCCACCGAGTTCTCCATTCTTTCTACACCATCATATGTATAGCATAACTCCCCTTCTAAATTTCCTGATCACAAGGACTCAACGAGACTTGTTACTTCAAACTCTAAATTTCAATCTGATTCCCGTTATATATTTAGGCTATTTTGCCTACTAGTACTACGCCAAAATAAGTGTACGGCTATAAGCACATATTAATATAACTGCACATATTAATATAACTAGGCAAAACCGATAGATCATTGATCTCAGGGATGAAGGAACATGTACCTAAGTGGGTTCACAAACAGGTCTCAAAACTGGACACTGTAGTCACAGAGAATCGTAAGCCCCCAGCTTCGTCAATCGGATGACACATCATGTCAACTGGCCACAACGTGGACCTGACCTCAGCCTTCACCATCATAATGCGCCACCACAACCCACGGTTCCTAAAATTTGCTGAAGCCGTCGCAATAAACCGGTTCAAACCTGTGTTGTGTGTACAAAAACAATTATTTGTGAACTTGAGGCTGCCATGTTCCTAAGTCGCAGCGAGTTTCATTCAGATCACACGATTGGACGTTTTTGTTATTGTTGTTTTCCTTGTTCATACCCCCCGATGTACTGTAGACGTTAAATTGAAAGGTTCCCGTGTTATTGGTTATTTGGTACTGACGAGCCAATACGAAATGCTATCATCTACCAGTGTTCGTCTTCTAACTGTTTTGTTCAAATAATGTGACATAGCAAAGAAGGGACGGAAGTTGGAATACGTCATCACTTTACCTCTAAATTCATTAATGAGTTGCACAGTATAAGTCTATGCAGAAGACATATTTACTGAAATAAAGAATCTGCACTCGGTCAGGAAGAATACTTTTAGTAGCACTGTATTAGGGGGAAAAGATTAAAGATATACCCACAGGTGATTTTACGCCGATAATTAAGCTCACTGGCACTGCCTGAATAAAACAGATTAAGTTCGGGTCTGCTATGTGCACTAGACTCGCATGACTGAATTAAACAGATGACATGTGCTCCATTAGTTTCTGACTCCCCTACTTTAGAGCTTGAATTATATAGGGCAGGAGCTACTTCACAACCCTCCCGCTGTCGATCCCCGTCCATTTCCATAAACAACCCTTCAATACCGTGTGGTTGGCATGCAGCACAACACCACCCATCTTGGTTTGCGGACCACAGCTAAGTTTATGTTTGGACTATAATGCAAAAGGACATCTGACATACGACGACTTTTCATCAAATTAAACTCCGTTTACAAATGTCCGCATTGAGTGACATTGTCTAAATTCAGCCGACCTTACGAAAGTACATTTTGTTGTTTATTCGGTATTCTGGCAGCACTAAACGCTAAAAAGTAACTTCCGGCTTCAAGTTCTATCACGAACAACCGCTAGGATCACCGGAATATTACGTCTTCTCTGTCACAGAAAATCTTCAAGACGACACTTCCTACGTCAAACAACACACCTTTCGTCTTTGCATAAGGCGCACTTGCTTAATGGATGGCAAGATATTTGTTCTCAAAGCTATCTTCGACTGTACTTGCGTTTTCGTTCGCGCGGATGGTACATTACACATAACAAAGAGACCTCTGACTGTCCAGTTGAAGTACCTTAAGGGGAAGACCACTTATAGGTCAATTGTTGGGATTATTGAGACGAAGTCAATATAAATCGACCAAAATCTGCCTTCTTCGGAAAAACTGAAGAACACTGCCTCAATAGTCTTAGTTCATATCCATATTTCCAATCATTTCTAGAACGCCTCAATGAAGTATGTATTGACAAGCCAGTGAAAAGAGCTTGCAGTAAAAATTGCACTTGTCCAGAGAGTTTGATTTTCACTTATACTTCCATAGAAAAAGAAACATTCCCAAAAATTTACAAAAGAAATAACTGAACTTCGGTTGGATTCTTACAAGCTGTTGAAACAGCATGCTTAGACTCAGCAAGTGCTCTACCGGTTGAGCTAAAAGCCAACTTAAACCCACAACAATATCACACTTGAGGTCAATTACTCGCCCAACCTATATGGAGTTCATCAAAAAATGATAGAAATAGCTAGCCATATTCTGGAACACTAAAAAGATCTATATCGTTTTGGAAACGTTCATAAATCCGTTGTTTTTTTCCACAGCATTACTTACTCTAGAATGCTAAGTGAGATCATTATTTATCTGTTTGTCCAAGTTGTTTGTTAATTGATTTTCATGTTCGCTAACGCTTGTATCTCGTGGATACATCAGGTTTGGAAATTTGATCACCACTCGTGATACCTTCTTGCCACATACTCCTTGAATTCACTGACAGCTAAATTATTCCTATCAATACCTCAAGGAAAGATGTTGTAGTAGAAGGTCGTTAGGATATGTTGGCATTAGAGATTGTTCACTTTAAGGATTGAAAATGCCCTAGCCCTTCGCAAGCTTATCAATTCAACACCCGAGGCAGCTTATTCCAGATCAAACCAAAAATGACTCTGTATAGTGATTCGTACGTAGATCGGAGTGAGACGTTCGCAGTATTTTTCTGAAAAGAGGTTGTGTAGTAATCTGTAGTTATCAACCGTCTGCATGCAGCAAGCTTTGAAATACTTTTAACTAACTAATTCATACGGTACACGAAAACTGGATAAGAGGTGTGTTTGGTGTTCATCTAGTGCTTTTCCTCAACTTTAATTTTATGGTTGTTTGCTGGCATACGCGTCAGTGCCGCCAGATTATTCCGACCTGTTTGCTTGCTATACGGCTGGATCCATAATCTCCCCAGTTGTTAACGCGTATTAGTGTCGTTTATCTGTCTATCATGTCATTTGTAATTTATGTTCAATATCAGTCCAGTCTCTTCCACAACCGCATTCTTACTTCACCTCTGGTTGCGTTTTACTTATAACTGGAGAAGATTGAATTAGTGTTCTACCGATGTAATTATCACTGCATATTACTAACAAGTACATCGTAAGGTGAAAACTAATTGTTTTTTTCTGGAGAGGGGCATTAGAAGGTATCGGTGGTTTGGTAAATGACTACCAATTCAGTTGAGTTGTAAGTTCGATTGCTGTTTAACCGTATGCTGTGAGCCGGGACAAAGTAAGTTAAACGTCAATGCAAGCCGAATTATTCTTCTTGAATCTCGTTTCACTTGGTATCCGCACCCAGTAAGGTGTAGAGTTTAGACTTGTCTGACAAACAATTTCGTGCAATACAACTTTGTACAATTGGCTTCCGTTTATTAAACAATCAGCAGGTATGGCTAATGCTTACAAATAAATCTTGACCATTATTTATGTGCTTTAAATTGGACTAAAGGTCGTACAATATGTATACTGCCTAGTTCAAGGTGAGTATAAAAAACTCTCCATCCAGTCATCATCCCTGCGACTTTGGCATCATTGTAGATCACTGAATTCACCACTCGGTTAATCGCATGTGGTGAGCGTAAAAAACGATGGTTATAGTTTGCATATGGTTCACAAATAGCTTCAACAACGTTACTATTACTAAGTACCCATCTGACATTATTTCGCGGACAGCCAGAAAACAATTTTGAATCAAATGACGGGTTGTTTTACAAGAATTACTCAGGGTGTTCATTGAAGGGAGGATTTGTGTCAGTGAAGTCCTTGCATAGTTACTGCAGTAATATTTCCATCTGTAAAGTATTTTGTGTATAAGGTCTGTAACCGAGTGTAGAAATATGTACACGTACAAATAACAAATGCCTTTATGTGACTTCAAAGAATTCGTAAACTTTAAGCATCTGTACATCTGGTGATTTACAGACAACAGCTCAACGTACAGCGGGGTAAGTGAGCCATAAATAAACAGCTTAAGTAAGAAAACCAAAACCGTTGCTATTAAAAGACTCAAATCACGGACAGTCTGAACAGTTGTTCAAAACATTCCGGCTTCCATATGCAAATAAAACAAGTTTACAAATGGACAAAGCATCCAATTCTCTCATATCTCAACAACAGGATGCTGTTGGAAAATGGCCTAATTTATAACGCTTGCTTTCATTGGACGACCATTGGGGAGGCACAGCTTAGTTAAGTGCTTGCAGGTAAATATGATGTGCACAGTTATTTCTACCAATCGTTCTGCATTGTATATTCCTGACTGTTTACCTATCAGCTAGTTAGTAATAGCTGACGCTGTGTATTTGCTGGTAGGATTGTAAGCTCCTAAGCCCGCTCAGTGAAATGACCAGGAAAACATACCTAGATGATAACAATTTCAAAAGATTAGTTTCATACCACACAGAAATCTTCGTTCATGCACATTTCTAAGCCTTCTATACAAAAGCACCACAGACTGCAACAATTCTGTAATGGATATGAGTATCATGTATGTTAAACTCGAAAACTGTTCGCTACTGTTGCAAGTTGGGGATAGGGTCGTAGTAAAAAAGTGGGTTTAGGCTATTGCTTGTAACTCGTTAGTCGGGTTTTATTTCATTTTGTGCTAAGATGCCAGGTAGTGAATGTTTGAATCTCTTGTGCACAGCTAATTTCTGTTTCTGTTTTGTCGCGGAGTACATCAATTATTTAGAGTGTATGGGTTATCTGGCTTCTGTCACCTAATTATACGGATTACCAATGAGACTGAAGCATTTATTGTCATTGAGAACACAGAGTAATTTGTTGTCATGGTGGAATAATGTGTCTTTTTGCAGTTTGAAATGAGTTCCTTACTAGAAGTCGATTTCTGTTATCTGTTAAAGATCAGGTGGACACAATAGTGTTTAAAATCGCAACATAAAATGACCAAAGTTTTTATCGATTATATTTAAAAGTACGATATTGAGAAAATGCGCGTATCCATTTGTTGATATTAATGTACAAAAATAGAACACAAAAACTGAGTGAGCCCAATACGATAATGTAAACAGCAAAACGGTGGTTTGATGATTTGAGATAAGTCGAATTCAAGTGACACACAAATGTCATTCGAACCACGGATTCTGGATGCTTTTGGATGGTCTGTTTAGCTAAAACAAAACTAAAACTTCCGCAAAGGATTTTTAATCTCAAGGGAATGGATATTAATAGTAACTTACAAAGGTTTAGGCTGCAGCTAAATCGTGACGCCTCACACATCTAGATTTTGGTGTAGGAACTCGCTAACCTGAAGGAAACATCAACAGTCTCGTATTTTAGAGCAAAACAGGAGTATCGTGTTCTTGATTGCTTTTGGAGTGCGTTGGAGACAACATATAATCTACCACAATAAAATCAGCAGGAACAGAGAATCTAATGAGAACTATGTTTATTGTAGCATGCAAATCAGTAACTGCAGTACTGCTACCGACATTCTGATGATTGCGGAGGGTCATCAGATGCAAATGCCGTCCACAAAAACACAACGGGCGACATCTCAGTTTGTTCATTTTATCACTTAACTGGATTGGTCCATAGACAAGATTGATGCACCTTTATCTATAGAATATTAGACTTGTAGCGTTTTGTAAACTATCTTTTATTTCATAATTCTCATTGTTATTCACACATTTTACTTTCTTCAACTTCACATACACAGCCGACGTTTAAACCCAACTTAATCGAACTAATCAATAATCGATAAATACAAATGACACTCCTCGGGTCGCTAGCCTTACGTTCTGTCTGCGTTCGGTGTTGCTGGTGCACAGAATTTTGGAGAGTTAGAAACTAGCGAAATCAACCATCTATTGCGGCAAATTTCCACTTTTATCACCTTTTTGATCTCCTACTCACACCTGGATTTTGTGTAGTGTTTAGATCCACTACAAAATTGGTGAACCCGCCTATTTTTTCCGAACAATTCTTCATCAATCTTTTGATATTGGTAATGAATGACGACACCATGGACATTGATATTAAAGCCGAAGACAGTGTTGTTTTAAACTTGCCCGAATACAGCACCCGAGACCCTCGACTGTGGTTTCACCAGATTGAGGCCGTCTTTTCCACCAGAAGGATAACATCATAGAAAATAAAATTCTCATACGTGGTGCAGTCTCTTCCCTTTGATGTCGCTGCAGAAGTGGAAGACCTGTTGAAATCAGTCCCATCCGATTTCCCCTATACCATTCTAAAAGTCGCCATCATAAAACGGGCTGTGAGGTCAGAAGCTAGACTGCTGCATGATTTGCTCAACTCAGTCGAACTAGGCGACCGGTCCCCATTTCAGTTGTTACGTTATATGAGAGGCCTTTTAGGCTCGCGGAAGCTCGATAACACCATCTTGAAGCAGTTGTGGGCGGAAAAACTGCCTTCTGTTTTACAACATATTTCGGCCGCCATGGATGAGGATTGCTCAATTGACAAATTGGCAGCACTTGCAGACAAAGTATCAGCAACCTTCCCCTCACAACCGGTGTGCGCCACAACCACAGCTGTCCCCACGTCGTCCTCTTCGGTCCCAACTACTGACGATGGCCTAAAATTTTTGATAGAAAAGATGTGCCATCGTATGGACAGTATGGCCATGCAGATCAATGAACTGAAAAATCATCCATTCAGAAATTGTGCACGATCTACACGACTTAACTCCCGCAGTCCATCAAGGTGGTGTTGGTACCACCAAAACTTCCGTCACAAAACGAAGAAGTACACCCAACCGTGCACGTTCCGAACCCGCCAAGCGTCACCGTCAAACTAGCAGGCCATCCAGTAACGGCGACGACTGTCGCTGGCCCAGCAGGAACTAGTCATCTATTTTTCATCAGAGATCGATCGACCGGCTTGCGGTACTTCATCGATACGAGAGCCGAACTCAGCGTCATTCCACCGCAACCAAATGATCGGCTTCAGTCTGGCCAGTACACTTTACAGGCCGCAAGTCAAAGTCGCATCAAAACCTACGGGGAACGCTCTCTTACTGTCGATCTTGGTATCCGGCGATGTTTTCGATGGATATTTCTGCTTGCTGATGTTCGAACGCCACTGATCGGTGTCGACTTCCTGGCACATTTCAACTTTTCCGTTGATGTCAAGAGGCGTGGGCTAATTGACAACACCACTGCATGCACAGTAAACGGTGTCCAATCGACGACTGCATCAGTCGGCATCCGGCACGCCCTTCCACCAACACCGTCAATCAAAAACTGCTGAAGGATTTCCCTTCGTCAACTCGGCCGTGCTCACATACCGAGACGGTTAAACACAATGTGGTACGTCATATAACACGTGGCCCTCAGATTTTCGCTCGCCCACGCCGTTTACATTCAGACAAACTCAAAATCTCCAAGGCTGAATTCGGACATGTGCTTCTTTTGGGATAATTCGACCTTCAAACAGCTCTTGAGCAACACCACTGCACATGGTACCGAAAAAGTATCCGTGCGATTGGCGACCGTGCGGTAACTACCGTGCTCACGACAACTGCACAATCCCGGACAGGTACCCTATACCACACATCCACGATTTTTCCTTTGGACTCGCTGGCGCCACTATTTTCTCCAAATTAGACCTAGTGCGTGCCTATTACCACATCCCGGTCACGGAAGAAGATATCCCAAAAACAGCCATTACAACCCCTTTTGGACTTTTCGAGTTCACAAGAATGCACTTTGGACTCCGTAATGCGGCTCAGACATTTCAGCGATTCATGGACGAAGTATCACGTGGACTCTCATTCACGTACGTCAACATCGATGATGTTTTGATCGCTAGCCGCTCAAACGAGGAGCATTTTTCTCAACTTCGCGCTGTTTTCGATCGTTTCGCGCAGTATGATATCAACATCAACATCGACAAGTGTACCTTTGGAGCTAATTCATTGGATTTCTTGGGACATCGCATCGACCAAACCGGCATCACACCTTTGCCAGATAAAGTTGAGTCCATCTCAACTTTTCGGATTCCCACTACGATGACACAACTCCGACGATTTCTCGGTATACTTGACTATTACTGCAGTTTCATCCCTCTTTATGGGGACGTTTTAAAACCTCTGACAGACCTGGTCGACTCCAAACGTAAATCAATCGAACTCTCACCCGAAGCCAAGGTAGCTTTCTCAACTGCAGAGGAAGCCCTATGCCACGCCACCAAACTATGCTTCATCAGTTGCGATCCAAATGCACATCTCTTTTTCACCACAGATGCGTCAAATGCTGCTGTCAGCGCAGTTTTAGAACAATCAGTAAATGGTGAACAACATCCCCTAGCCTTTTTCCCCCTAAAGCTTCAGCGAGCACAGATTAAATACAGCACCTTTGGACGTGAACTGCTGGCAATCTATTTGGCGATCCGTTATATTCGACACCTTTTGGAAGGCCGACACTTTGTCGTGCAAACCGACCACAAACCTTTAAAATTTGCCTTTCACGCCAAACCTGATCCGTACTCTGCGCGTGAAATCAGACATCTGAACTATATCTCCCAATTCACCACAGACATCCGACACCTACGTGGTGATGCTGACATCGTGGCTGATGCTTTATCACGTCCTGAGGTCGACTCAGTCCACGCGCCAACTTCCTTTGACTTGTCTAAAATGGCTACTGCCCAACAATGCAATGAGGAGATGAAGGACGTTTCCACATGTAAGTCCTTGAAATTATCCACCATTCTTCTATCGACACAAGTTGGTGACATTCTGTGCGACACTTCAACGGGTAAACCTAGACCTTTTGTCCCACTTTCATATCGTCGCACTGTTTTCAATCATTTCCACCGTTTATCCCATCCCGGAAAACGCGGCACACTGAAATTGATAGCACGACGCTTTGTTTGGCCCTCTATGAATAAAGACGTTCGTCTCTGGTCAAAACAGTGTATGGAGTGCCAAAGGAGTAAAGTGCACAGGCATACGATTACCACACCTGGCACATGCTCCCAGTCAGACGCCCGTTTTTCCCATATACACCTTGACATCGTTGGCCCACTACCACCCTCCAACGATTGTAAGTATATATTAACCGCAATCGACCGTTTCACCCGTTGGCCTTTAGCTGTGCCTATTAGAGATGTTTCAGCGGAGACAGTCGCCAAAATCTTCTTGGAACATTGGATTGCTAATTTTGGTGCACCATCTACAATCACTACGGATCGAGTCACCCAATTCCAGTCCTCCCTTTTTCGCAACTTCACGGAGTTGCTGGGTTGTTCGCACATTAAAACGACAGCGTACCATCCTTGTGCTAACGGTTTAGTCGAACGTTTTCACTGACAACAAAAAGCTTCGATAACCGCGCAGTCGGACGCAACGAAATGGAGCGAATGTCTACCACATATTCTCCTCGGAATCCGGTCTACCGTTAAAGAGGACATTGGCTGTACAACCTCTGAATTAGTATACGGTACCAACCTGCATCTTCCAGGAGAATTGATCCAACCCTCGACTCACCCAAACCCAGGTACAGATTACATTTTACGTTTACGACAGCACATGTCCGACCTTCGTTTCATGCCGACCCGTCATCACTGGCGCCAAGAGCATAAATCCCCAGATTTGTTCACATGTAAATTTGTGTTCACGCGCCAAGACGCCACTTGGAAACCATTGCAACAACGATATCTCGGTCCCTTCAAGGTGGTTAAGCGTGACGAAAAGTTCTTAAATATCGACAGGTCCGGACGAAGCGAATCCGTATCCATTGACCGATTAAAACCAGCCTACACAGAAAAGGATTCTGACCCACCTGACACGATGATGACGGAAAGACACCCCTCCCCACCATCTACCAGTATCACATCCACCTGCAGCCCAGAACCCTTGTTCTCGTGAACAACGCACTTCACGTAGAGGTCGGTCTGAACATTGGCCGAAACACCTGACAGATTACAATACGTGATGTGACTTATAGGATATTGTACACATTTTAATATTCCGCTTTATTGTTATATACAGTTTACATCACTTTCCCTTGTACAGAATGAACACCACTTGTTTGAATCGATTCTGCTTAGCAAGACACTTTTGGTGCGCGCGTCTCGTTTCCTTGACGTTCCTGTTTCGTGTAGATTGGGATTGTCTGTAGCGAGCTATTCGGCTACTGCGTTTTGAACTGAATATTGGCATT
>JTDE01004666.1:31312-42825 GCA_014338405.1 Paragonimus skrjabini miyazakii | reverse complement strand
CCCTCGAACAAGCGGGTTGGCCGTGTCCGTGCAACGAGCGGGGGAGGATTATTAACCAGAGCCGGAGGTCGGCGGGCGGTGAGCGTGGGGCCACTTTTGATTGGTGGACTATTCCGGACCGTGGGACCCCGTATATATATATATATGGACAAGGACGCGTTGTGGGCTGCTTCTCTCGGTGTCTGTATTGTGTTCAATATATCTTTACTGTTGACTTGTGACTTCTTTCCTTCTTTTGCGAGTCAGACCTGCTGTGTTTCGATTAACGAACGCTGGACATAGTGTGTTGTGCTTGTGATTGACTTTTTGGAATATTACACTTCACGAGGTGAGCCCGGCACGATTGTTGGCGCGCTGGCGATAATTATCCTGTAATTGCCACTTGAGCGGCTGCATCGTTGTCGGTTATTACGGGCTCCTTATTTATGAACCTAGCGAACTGCAAGAAAATGCACAGAAATGAGGCGAAATCTTATGTTGTTTTGCTTGACAGTTGCTAGAAATAAATCGGTAGTTTTATTCGGCTTGCATCGGTAACGACCAGAATAAACAGGAAACACCTGTACGGACAGCTTCCGTACGTGGCATCTATTCCCATTGTTTCGAGGTACTAATAATGTATGGCTCATTGTGCGGAGGTCTTAACAAATGTTGGGGAACGTGGTTATCAACATCCGAAACACAACAAATGTACTTTGATTCTCAGTTTTGTCGCAACTTCTAGCAAATAAGAAGAGGAACTTCTCTGCGCCACACTTTCAGCACACAAATCAAAAATGTCTCTGGTGGAGAAGATTTTCTTTTAAATTCCCCCCGTATATAACTAAATAGGGTAGACGGAACCATATCGAGCATGTGCCAGGACAAGACTTCCTCGATCTCTCCCTCAATCAGACGTCGGCAACAGGGCTATAGAAAGGCAGCAGTGACTTCCACCAAATGAGTGCGTGTTTCGTCTGCTTTTGCCGACCGGAAGAACACTTCAGTGCTTCGATTCACGCTGACGAAAAATTGACATCCTGTTCGTCCACGTATTTTTGTTCGAATACCACGGCTAGATTATAGTGGTTGAAATTTCTGGACGCAAATCTGTTTTCTTCGATATATCTCAAATTTAGGAAATACCGTAGTATGCAAGCTGTAGCATGCTGCGGTAGCCCACTGAAAATGAAAAAGGCGGCTTTAATTTCAACTTCCACATTTAAATCTAGGACTTAGAGGCTTTTGCATGTCCCCATTTTGCTGATTCATGTGACCCAGAAATTGACTGGAACGGGTTTCCCGTAGATGCAACGCGTTCTGGTAGTGTTCTAGGAATGAAGTAAGAGAGAAGTTGACACAAACCCTAGTTGTCCTGATGAATGAAACTGAAATCGCCCTACGAACTTGTACAAGACAGAAAAAAGCTGTTCTGACATAAATTTAGCTCCGCCCTGAGACCTCCACCATCACTGAGAACAATGTATCTCACAAACCGACCACTCAATTAGTGAAAACGTTCAACTGAGAATCCAGTCTGGATATCGTTTACTCGAGTGTGAACGCATGACCCCTCAAATGTTGGTACTGTTGCATCATAAACAGGCTAGTGAACTTGTACCGGCCTGATGGGTAATTTTTTACAATTCGACATGAACCCCTATCCATGGCACCCATTGCTGTGCGATCATTTCCAAAATTACTAAATTACTGATAAATTACTGCTAAATTACTAAATTGCTGGTAAATTACTGGTGAATTACTGGTAAGTGGACGGGGCTCGCAGCTCTCTTTTGTCAGTCCCGTCTACTTACCTTTCATGATTGAGTGAAAATAAGTTCAACGATCTTAGTAGGTCTTGGTAGCTTAGCTCATTCCTACCCTATACCATGCATATGGCGAAAGTTAGTACCTCCTACGGGCGATAATATACCTTCTGGTGACCAAACTTGGGCACAATCTTCAGATGGGCACAAAATATAGCTGAGTAAAAAGAAGTGAACGCCGTTGGACATGAGCCAGCAATCGCGGATTTCGGTGTTTCTATCGTAGCCGCATTATACAGAGTAAACGTACTGTTGATTTGACTATACAATCCCTCGGTTGCCATTTCATTGCCAACTCGATTGTTTGTCCACATGCCTCCTGGGAGTAATTCCGTGTCCACTAAAGGCTACTAGGGCAGATATGGCTTTTTTGAACGTCCGCTGGCAGGTCTCATTTTACTGTCCATTCGCAGATTTTCATGACATCTTCGTGAAGGGCTTCCGAGTCCTACGCATGTATTGTTTTGTTTGTTGGCCAATCCAATTAAGTATATCAGGTAGATTTTAGGGCAAGTATTGCACCATGCGGTAGATCATCTAGCAGACTTTCGGAAGACAGTGCCCTACACTGTTACCTCACACCACCTCCAAACTAAAAACATCTGTGTCCACTTACATATTATGCAGTCTTTAAGCCTCCCGTAGCCTTCAGTCCAATAACCTGTGGTTGGCAGGAACGGAGGTTTTCTAAAACTCTAAATTGCACACTTCTATCATTTTATTTTTGTTCAGCTTCTTTATGAAAGTGTAGAGAAACTCAGCAGGCTGATAAGAAAGAACACACACCTTAGAAAGCCATCTTGTGGAACTCTAAAAAACGTCTGCACACGAAGGAAGATGCAGACCTTGTATCGTAATATGTGTTCAGCAGTTTTGCTGACGACGCCGATCAGGTTTATCGACCGGGGATTTCCGAGAAATCATTGCTTATCATCTTTGAATATGGGTATTCTAGTGGCCTCATCCCAATCCCTCATTACTAAACGTGTTTCCATTGTGAGTTTAAACATACGAAAGAAAGAGGATGCCAGGAGTTTGACCAGGGATTTTAAGATGGTTGGGTGAGTGTTATCCTGTCCTCCAGACTTATTGTTACTTGACAAGGTTAACACTGGCCTAACTTCATGTGGCGTACTGTTCACATTCACCAGGATAATATGATTGCCAGGCGGAGACCGTGAGTTCCTGAGCTGTCATGTCCGGGAAAATTATTTTCCCGGTGCAAAGTTCAAAATCGTCGAACTCTGCTTCATGGGCACATGTTCGTTTGTTTTAACTGACCGTTAATTGAAAACGACCTCATCGTAGTTGCTTTGCGAAACTCGGTATAGCTGCTGTTGTCGTGGTCGATTGCGTGTGGCAATGTTACCACAAGGATGCTGGGGCTAGTTTTTATTTATTTTTTCATTTTAACCATTTGTTTATTATTTTATTTACAGCTGCTAATTTATTTATAGGAAATGGATTACATTGCGACTTTCAAGGCGATGTTTGAGGTTCGCAAATTTCACACTTTCTCACAATCTCAGGAATATCTTCAGAGGTACATGGACGAGGTGAGCGTTATTTACGTTCATGGGACGAGCAATAGGTCAAAAGCTCCTCTGAAGTACGATAAGATAAGGTGACGTGGATCCTGAAATCCGTGCAGATTTATTATCGTCGTATGAAGTACAAAATGCGTAGGAATGTATGCAGGGGGGTGCGACATGTCTAGTGGGTTAACTGTTGTGAGATTTAACGAATCATATCTCGCAACACATGTTGCAGACCACGGTTTCATGTGGTCCGATGAGATGCGTGTCTGGTCGTGAACTCTTCCGAGTTGGAGCACAAACACCCTCTCAATCGCCTGCTATATGATGCCCATACTACGAATTGTGGACTCACCGTCGGTGAACTGAACGAATGCAGAAGTCTGTTTGTTGGAGCGCCCAACCTGTGACCGTCCCAGGGCGCCTCCGTCGTGAGAAAGAAGAAAAATCCCACTTGACTCAGTCCTAACTAGCGGAACTGATCAACTCGGTTGAGAATTTTCATATCGCTATGCACATGTGCGATCCTAACTCTTTCTCATGATGTGATGGGAATGTGTGGTCATGACTTGCCCTATAAATACCTTGTACTTGTCACCCTAGCCGCACCCCGTTTTGTAGCTGAACAAAGCTTCTCATTTTAAACGCGTCTTTTGGCTTGCTTCGGGAGCGAATGCGGGAACAGTCGCGGTACTATTCGGGACCGAGATTTTCGTGTGGATTATTACCGGGACGAGAATCCGACTTTATCGAGCGCACCACTATATCGAGATCGAACCAGCGTATCGTTTAGGAGGGTTCACAGCACTGTTCCAGTATAATATACCAACTGCTTACATTAAGCAACATGTAGCGAATGTTTATGGGAAGTTTATCACAACTGTCTACGTCGGAAACACCCGCTGCAAGCTAAAGCCTGCAATGTCAAGTGAGTTTGTTACGTAAGATTGGTCACGAAACATTATAGAACCTTGGTGAGATGCTGTCGGTGCTCAGTGCAATAGATGTGACGCGCGCTATGAGGCTGAAGGCAACAGATATACGCACATCTGCTTCGCCCAGCGAACGCAGACTGAACTATTCCGATGGTTCCCCCATGTTGTGAATTTGAATGCCACACACGGGACAAACAGGTACAAGTGTGTCAGTGTACATTTGCTGATACTTTCGAAGCTGGAAGTTCTATCAGTTCCTCGTGACAGACGGTATGAAATACGGCCAACCCGTGATATACGGGTACGTTCCTAGCCCATGTGGTGTTCGGTTGCAGCATCCAACGTGTTACGTGATGCCGTACGCAAGCATGTAAGTGGGCAAAATTCGTCTGTCATATTTGTTAAAAGATGAACTATTTCCGCAGTCGTTCTCAATTTCATCGAATGGCTACGGCAGACAATGAGGAAGAGTAAGTTACACCTTTATACTGTTCACCGTAAGTTCAAACGAGATTTTTATATCATCGGCCAACTGATGGGGAATTCCTGAATCATTTGTTGTCATTAACTGTGCATCAAGCCGAAGGGGGCCATCCATGCGCAAAGCGATGTTGTCCACTTTGGCAACTGAACGAATAATAAGCTGGAGGACACAAACGGATTGTTGAAGGAGAGAGCGCACCCAAGAGACTTCCTGGCCGTCGTCACACAGAAAATATGGATCCACAGTGAGTGACTGCTGCGGAAGTATGAGATACAAATGACCTATGGGTACGATCGTCTTGGGGTTGTGGATGTTGACTGGTACTTGAAGAATACTCTTTTCAGAATGACCAAATTCTCAAGTCGCCTTGTCCCAAAACATCAGAAGAGACGGACTCCACGACTCCCAATCGAAACAGTATCTGGGTGCAAGGTAAGCGGTTCTCTAGTAATCACCTTGAAGATTGCGGCTTCGTGTGCAACAAAATGTTGACGCTTTCGTCGTGGATAGCGTTGAGGGCATTTATGAATGTACATCTTACCGTACTGTGTGGCTGCCATGCATGCATATTCTGTCGGTGTTTCGGAAACATTTCTACCCTCACTCTAAGGTTTTCCGTAGTTCTCATTTCCCTTTACAAATGTTACGTCCCCCTTCGGGAGCGGTGGTTGGCAGGGTACAACTTGCCAGTTTGACGGTTGGTAGGCTCGCAACATCGGTCGCTTGCTGCAGCCAATTGTAACCGTCGGTATAAAGCCCTTCATCATGTACTTGAAAAACTGCATGACTGCTATAGCCGCACGGCGGTGACTTGCTTTACACCATCACTGCTCTTGCCAGTAAGACAGTGGAGCGTGATAAGACTGGCTTACCTTTATACGACTTCCCCATGGGCCCAGCTACAGGCTGATTTTTCACTCCAAGTGTATCTAAATTGCAGACATAAACGATTGTCTATTCTGTGTCAAACAGTCTCAACTTCAGTCACCCGGTAAGTGCACGTTTCGAATCTTTATTTATGCCATTTCCTCAGCCGTTTTTGGCACTTCCCAAGTGACTATGGAAAGCAAGTTCCGCACACCACTCACAACGGATGTCGACTTAGACTGGTCCACTGACGGTGCACCGCTTGCACACGGGCCGAAGAAAATAGGAATCAGCATCACCGGGTACGATTATCCTGTTAATATATTTGAAGAAAGTAAGCTCCTTTGTATATGCGTAGACAGATTTTTGCAGATATCAGATGCGGTGGACGACATGATGATGAAGACATCATCTGATACACTGTTTCAATCATGCGGGAGGACACCCATAACACATGAAAACCGAAGGCTACATTCTTTGCTGAAGAAATCGGAGGTAGTATGTACATTCATCCACGTTTATCAAATACATAATTCAAGATTCCATCCCCAAGTTTTCGTCTCGAGTGACCTCACTCTTCCATACAATGTGGTTTAGCATAGGGAACGGTTTGGCATAACTCGTAAGACAGGACAAATGGACGGGGCAGTTATAAGTGTCTAAACATAGAGTGCAGTTTGGCATAGTTTAAGTCAACTAGATGGAGTAGCTACTAATGTCAGTGCAAGGTATATGAATCGGAATAACAAACTCGTGCAACAATGTCGACGTATACTCTATAGTTCACATTTTCGTATAAGGCAAAGGGAACAACAGTTTGCCAATCACGTTTCCAGGATTCCTTTCTCGCCGAATGGTATCCTGAGGTATGACTGGAACTGCCAATCGTTGACTGCATTTCGTCTGTTCCCAATGAGGACTAACTAGGACGCTGTGAATGTTATGCTGTGCCTGAACGCCCAGTGTAGCAAAATTGTGAATGCTTCCTCTTTCGTAAAACTGGTATTTCCAAATGTGGAATCTTTTCGAACGGAATAATATCGCTTACACGGCTAAAATTTCCGCCGATAGTCATTTGCACACCTAGTGATCTAAATCAAGTACTGAAAAATGAGGAACAGTTAAAAGAAACTATCTCTCGATGGAAACCATAGCATCACATTCAAATGTTGAACCCACTGCAGTTATTGCGACAATCCTATCATCGCATACACCTGTCCATATGCATCTTTTAAGATCCCGGTGTGCTATCTCAAGAGCTCCAATGTTGTCAGACCACGGGTCATCCATGTGGCCTGATGTTAATGACATTTCAACGCCCGGCGAGTACACTACCTCAGGAAGTTATATTGTTCAGCGTGTTTGTACTTCATGCTTGGAATACGGAGTTGCAGCTCTGGTGCTAAGGGTGTGAGCGATGATGGGGTTGTCGTAGTAACTGCAGTAAATGTGATGCTATGGATTCCGTCGGAAGATACTTTCTTTTAACTGCTCTGCATTTTTCATAACTCGATTCAGGTCACGAGGTGTGCAAGCAAGGAGGCTGTTCCGAAACCGATCAACGCAAGCCGGTCGCAGGTTACGCAGTCGTAGTACTTAATGTCGATTGAATGCCAACCTCATCAACGGAGCCGGTGTGTTACACAGAAGTCGTCACATGCTGGAGGGCAGATCGGCTAGGCCTACTGCTTAAGAATCTCCAATGTTTTCAAGAGAACAGTCTTGGGCTAACTCAAAGACATATGTGCAGTGGAAACAGAAGGAAATGTTTGCAAGTTTCGAGGTTATGCTGATCGAGTTAGCACAGTATGAATTGCATATGTCGTCCTCCCGCTGTTTTGGTGAAGAATGGACAACTATCGGTGGAAGTGTGAACCGCGTACGCGACATTATTCCGTTTAAAAAGATTCCATATTTGGAAATACCCGTTGTAAGTATGCAGCATGCGTTCACACTAGTAGCTACTCCGTCCAGTTGGCTTAAGCAATGATCAACGTTGATGAGAAGAATATGGAACAAATAAGAATAAACGTGTACTTAGATTTTTGTGTAGAAGTTATAATGATCTCCATCAATTTTGGCCAAACATGAGATAACATACTGGCAGCTGTCGGTGATTTCTGCAGCCAGCTAAAACATAGACCAACATTAATCGAAATCACAAGCGTCCATGATACAAAGATAGAAGGGTTGTAGCTGAAATGGTAGAAATGGGAATCAATGTTTTCGTCGAAGAAATGAGCATCAAATTTGGTCATTATTCATCGGAAAGGTAAGGATTGACTTGCGTACACATGGACAGATACATTCCAGCATAGACAATAAGCAATGAACAAAACAACACGCATGTTGTTAATGATAAAGTGGGACGTGTTACCCATGTTTACAACACCATAGGTAGAAACAACCAAGTGATAACGTAGGCCGTTTTCCACCAGAAATACTATCAGGGAAACAAGCTGAACTTATAATTCAGATGAATAACTAACCGATAAACGTGACGTCATAGGCTTCACTAGAAATTAATGTGATATTGCGTGTACAATGCAATGCAAACGCATCGTGGTCGAAGATTACAGACCCACTTATATCTCCAAAACCACACAAAATGGAGCGTTTCTGCAGCATGGCTGTAAGTAATCCACCAGGAAAATTCCGATGGAAGCATTTTCAGAATGTAAAATCGATTGGGAAAGCCAACATTAGGCTTTGATTGAAAAAAAGGTGACACACTTTTCTCAACAAAAGTGATAATATGGACAATTTTAGGTAAAGTCCATTTTTCTCATTGCAACCCAAATATTATAGTCGATGAAGTCTATATATTTGTCCCGTAATATGAATTTTAATTCGAATATTCTTTTTTCGCGCCCGAATGACCGTTTCCTGTTTGTTTCGGCTCTGAAGCACCATACCAGCGAACTACACAGTTGCCGTTATATATGTCGTAATCTTTTCAGCTGGGAGTGTTCTTCAGTGTTATTCTTTCAGCAAGTCATCGGGTCTCCATTCCAGCGTACATCCTGATTTCTTGGAAAAGTTAACAGCGGTACTAATGAATGGTAAATATAGCGAATATAACAAATAAAACACGGCTCACTTGTCCAGTTTTTGTGCATTGCCCTAGGTCGAAGTACGTTTATAGGCGTTTCTCACGTTTATAATTTTATAAAAAGCTTAGTAGTCATTTTTCAACAACAGTTCGATTATCGAAATTATTATCTCGCTTTCCTGCTTAATCACGTCTAAAGTTAAATGAAAGCGTGTGTTTCCACGTCATGGTTTTTCATTATATTCTACCTTCACTTCTCCGAAATAACATACAATGTAACTCTGCGTAAATTCTCCATTAATCTCTATGCCATTGAACAACCGCACATTCCTTGCTTACGTCTTCGGAAGATTGAAACAAAAAGTATCTTCAGGCAACAGAATTCTAAGATTGTAGGAACTGAAACAGGTCACAAGATTTCAACAACTTCAATAGCTAGAAAATATGTTTTAAGTAAAAGATGACAGAGATATTCACGGTCCACTGATTACACGCGGCTTAGGATGACGCCTTTGGAGTAGGAGAGAGGCCCACGTGCTTCATCATCCGATCTATGCTGGGCATAACCATAAAACCTCTTTAGTTCCGTTCAATGTCACTTGCCGGGTTAGGCTCATACGGCAGGCAAGCAAGCCTTGCTACTTTTCGTATTAACCCGTTCACCTTGGTAATCAGTTAGACTATAATTAATAGTAGCCAGTACTGACGGCTAACTTGGCCGACATACAAAAACTCTCCACAGAACACTGTGGGGAAAAAATACTCCCTCGTTTACCGTATATAATCTAATCATAACCCTAAATCACATCATGCGTTGTCTCCCCTGCCTCGAGCCTTCTACATTATCCATTATCAATAACTGTATTGTGCTATGAACTACAAATCCTATCTTAAACAATGACCCTATAAAACCAACTGATGTCAAATTACAAAATAAATCCGCTGAAACCTTAATTCACATATATATATATCGTGTGCTGTGCCCCTGCACTGAAACCGTCCTAATCAACCATTATTAACTGTTGTAGGCGATGAAATATAGATTCTAACTTAAACATTGACCCTATAAAACAAACTGACGTCAAAACTTTGGACGGAGTTTCGATTATCATGTGATAATCAGTCTAGAAGTAGCTGCTGGTCACCAATTATCGCAGAATGCCATAACAATTATTTCCGTATATTGTATACTTTATTGGAAAAACACAAAAGCATTGATATCGCGTAAAGCTTTTGTCAAAAAATGTAACATTTATATTAATCTTCATATTAAATATGATTACTTCACATTTTCCCATTTAACACATGGCATTGCGCTCTTTTTCCTATTCCCACGAGCATCCGTAATGCAAGAAAAGTTTTCGCGATGAATGGGCGTTGAAAACCCCATATTGGCCGAGCGATTAACGAAATTGTCAACTTTTGACGTTTCCGACCAATCATTGAGGTCCTGTGCTGGAATCCGCTCAATTCTTCGCCCAATTTTGAAACTTCCCGTCCTCGTTCGCCAAAACTGAACTATTTCAACATTTTTCCGAATAAAATTACGTTAAATAACGGCGAAATTCATCGAAGATCAATTTGCACGTATTTTCTCGCCTAACCTTGAAATATTCGAAACGTCGTCTTTACCTAACCTTGTAAAAGGTAAATTAATGTAACATCTCATTTTCTGGACTGAATCCGTGGAACAGAAGAACTACCTTCTTTCATTATGTGTGAATCGAACGTTGTAAACTTTTACTATTTCCCATCTGATTACGGCTTCTTTTGTCAACAGATTTCATGTTCGTCTTGTTATATATCCATTTGTTGCTTTGTGCCGCATGTAATTATCTGTCATGATCGCGCACATCCAAGCGTGCTTCTCACAAATGCGTTGAAAAATATATATAATTATTATTATTACTTAGTTTCTCTCATTTCTGGATCTGTTAAATATCACGAGGCTTTTAAACCCCTCTTTTCGGGAACATATGAATTCCAAACGATATGCTCACGATGGAACGTTCTGTTGACATTGTGACGAATCCATGGCTTTCGATATTTTACTCTGACTAGCTCTTGAGGGATGCAACGCACCTTGTAGTGGAAAAGTGCGCACGCGCTCGACCCTCGCCCACTAACATTTCAAAACGCCTTTTTATGAAAAACAGTCGAAACTTAGTCCCAACAGATATCAAACTGAAAGAACGCCGTAGGTTTCGGAGAGAAACCGTATATTTACAACAATGTTTGAAAATATGATAAAAAGTTAATTGTTGCTTAATCTGCGGCCAACAACAACAACAACCAAGGGAAGAAATAAAAGAACCCGAGATGGACTCCAGCCCACCTCGAAGCGCGCTAAGAGAAGAGTGCGTAAAACCTTCGGGTACGTTGAACAACACGCGGACTGATACAGGTTGAACGACCTTGAGGAATGGAGCAATAGATGTGTCATTGGAGAAATGACATTCGCTGCGTGCAATTAGTTGCACGACCGAAAAAATGGGCACTTAGTTCATATCAGCACTTCTATAGCAAGCATACACACGTGCATGCGTACAAAACAGATCAGATTAAAGACGCGGTTGCAGCGGTGATCCTGAGAGAAGCTACACGATCGGTAACCACTAAACATACTTGCTGTCGTGTATCGGACACCATTTGGGTTTTCGTTTGTACAAGTTGTCAGCATGACTCGCTGCCCTTCTGGCTTAAGCTTTTCAATTGTTCTATTATTCTAGATTTGCGTTATAGCCCCTTCCCTCGGAGAAGTGTTGTCTCTTGGTGCCTCCACCGAGTTGCGCGCCACAGGCTTACTTCTTCCACGACCAACCCGTTGATTCAGCG
>JTDE01004666.1:10127-28055 GCA_014338405.1 Paragonimus skrjabini miyazakii | reverse complement strand
CACGGAAAGCTTGACTTCTTCGTCTGCCGAATGCAGGGTTTGAAGGGAGGCAGTGTGCGCGGTTGTACAGAGCCACTGATGAAAATGGTTTGTGGGGTGTGTTATTGAAATGCTTCTTGATTTACAGGCGGCATCCCCAACAGGTCCCTATCGTTTTGAATTCTTGGAAGAAAGAATTTTCTATGAGGCCTCTTGGTGGCTTTTGGCGTGGGTAACTTGAAGAACGGCACTTGTGCGGTATGTTTAACAAGTTTGCCCTTGTTTGGGGCGTCGGCCGTTAAGATAGCGACCTCGCTTTCCACCGCTGGCATATAGGCCTGTGTGGATACTTCTGGAGCAGAAACCATGACCTTAGTCTCCAGTTGTAGTTTCCGGTCCACCAGGATTCGTGACTTAGTTTTTGTCTGCTGCTCCCGTTTCATCCTCTTTTGCCGAGAGCGGTCGAAAGAAACACCTTTCAGCGGGGCGTTGGTGGATTTCAGAGCCTCTGACTTTTCCACCACTGTCTCGGGACTCAGCGTGGCTGGCAAGGTTACCAGAAGGCCAAGTGACGTTTTGTTGATTTTGGCGCGTAGCCTGCTCGCGAGTACAAGATTTGTAACGTCCGGCGAGAACGAAGAAGCCAAGACTGACTTGGCTAGTTGGGCTGGTGAAGGTGTTGTGGGGAAGCGGCCCCAGAATACAACTCTCCTTTCTCTGAGAGCCTTTTCTTTCATAGTCGCCGCTGCCTCCTCTATTTGTGCAGTTAATAAGGCAACTACCTTCTAGGTGGCCGCGGCGCTAGGGAGGGCAAGCGTTATGTATTCGTTTAGTGACTGGAGTTCCAGCTTCATTTCGGTCATTCTCCACTGGTATTCCTCTATCCTATTCCCCATAGAATATACAGAAGGACAAATAGTGCTAAAAAGAACATATCCGCATTTACAGTTGCAGGCTTTCTGCGTCGCTACATTTAGCGGCAAAGCGGCGTCTTGACTTTCGTCGAACCTGCAGCTCATGCAGATAAAATTTAAAGCAGAAGAAGAAAGTTGCTTATACTGGTGTTTGTTGAGGACAGTGCATTTGAAGTGATAACACCTCTGGCACTGGTGGCACCGCATACAGTTTTGCACGGACATTTTGCATCCATGACGGCCGCAAATGCTCGCTGCATCAGTCAACTGAGTCCCAGCACTGTTACATCTCACTCGCGTAATTTTCAATTGAAACAAGAAATACACAATACAAAACACAATATAAACACCAAGGCTTCAGTATATAATGATTAGATTTGTTATTCGGTAACGAATAACAGTAATCGAATGCAATTTTTGATGCACAGGGCACCAATAGAGCGAAAAATAGGACGACAATAACAGCGAGAAAATTTGAGTTAAATTTCGAGTTACCCGCGCAAACCTTGTGAAAATGACCCCGACGGCTGTGGGTCAGTAACATCCAAAATACGGCTGGATATTATTGAGCAAATCGATAGTAAAACACGAGGTTGAAGCTTCGAGCAAAAACGCTGTTATAGGCGTTGCTTGTGTAACGCCCACTTACCATGAACGAAGTGACCAATCCGGTGGCCAATTTTCATGTGTTATTTCATTGGTTTAGTCTATCGTCCAATCTCATTGGTTTGAACGGGCTGGTGTGCCGAGTGGCTGTGATGGAATTGCTTGGCCGTTATGACAGCCATGAGCCTGTTCGGTGAGTCATTTCGTGTTTGAAAAGTGTTTGTATAGAGCTTTCGATATGACTTATAGGACGTGTCACTTGGCATTTATCAGATTATGGATTTGGTCGGTATTTTGTGTTTACTGTCCATTCTATATTCGTGTTTAGCATTTTACGGGTTAGTCCGTGCATTATCATACCTAGGTTAGCAGCTGCTAACAATTTACGTACGGTAGCTTCGTTTACCCGGCAGTCCACCTATTCCTGAGATCAACCATCCAGCGTGGTTCCTACGAAACGTAACGTATTTGGTTAGTCAGAGTTCATTAGTGAACCCGGCCACTGGGGAAGATTGCCTCGTACCCCTAATGAGAAAGCTTGCTGATCAAAACACCATGATCCACGTATTCGAATGCCTTAGCAAAGTCGTGATACACGACGTCCATTCCATTGCCCTGATCAACTGCTTGCGTCCACTCACCGGTGGCTGTCAGCAGATTTGTGGTGCACGAACGGCCCTTGCGAAATCCGTGTTGGGCATTGGAGAAAAACTCACGAGACTTGAAGTATTTATAAAGCGAGTCGTATACCAGCGTCTTTAAAATTTTCAAGACGCTTGACAGCAATGCAATGGATCTGTAGTCTCTGGTGCAATTTCACTAACTACCCTTGAAAACGGGTAAAATGCTCGCAAGTTTCCAGCTACTAGTTCCTTTCTCTTTTGTTCGGCCGCCCAAACTTTTCCCGACCTTATGCAAGCGCGATTCAGAAGTCGTAACGAGAAGGCGGTGAATGCACAGGCGAACCTTTTAGTGATTTACTCACCGTACCACACGCTAATTTCAATGTAAACAGATAAAAACACCAGGAAAATGGACATGAAAAGACTCTTGGCACAATGGCACGTCAGTCACCGAAGAAGACGAATGTCAACGAGAATTCCGGTTGACCTTTAAAAGTCAAACAAACGTCGTATTGGTGGGAGGCGTTCCCATTGATAATGACCAAATCTTTGCTATTTTAAAGATTGTAACTTACAGTGTTGAAGATAACGCGGATTCGTTACACAGCCACGAGTAAAGCTGCGGTGCCAACGTCAACTCACTTAGTGGTTTGCAGTAAATTTACATACGAGAGGTATCGTGAACACGTAAGGTGCTACTAGTACGACAACTCTCACATCACAAGGAGTTTGGGATTCTGGGGCCATCGAAGATAATCTCACTACAACTTCACGCTGCTTTCAGAACTGCAGCAACTTCTGGATAACGCTCACACGTACAATTCACTCTTGCAAGAGCAGTGAGTGCAAAGCCCGTCTGATACACCCCAGGCTATTTTATCCGCAACTCATTCTCAACTGCTGGCGGAAATAGTTGAACTCGCCGTCCAAGTAATCAAGCGGTTTCATCCCTTCTTTAGCAGTGTCATAGCACACAAACAAATTTCCCAGTAACGCCTTAGCCTCAGAACTGTCCGTCTGTTCTCAGTCAGCCGACCTCGTTGGTATCAAGGCGTTTTAAGCAGAGGTAGCCGATTTACGAAGAGATTCGGGCACTATCTCGACTAACCGCTTTCGAAGGCGGTCCTTAGGGCGTCGTCGTTCTAGCAGATGGGACGTAACTCACAAAATCCTAGAGCATACTACTGGTACTACGAATAATGTAGTTCTGAGACCACAAGATGCGAAACATTAATCTTTCCCCCACCATTTTAGGCGGACCAGACTGTTGATCCGAAATGACAACTGGCCATTAGCTGATCCACCGGTAGTCGCCTCACGTTTGTCCACGACCTTTGAACAGGGATTGCATATCTAGTGCACTGCTGTCCAAGCTAATTTAATACCACCGGTCCGTACTGAGAGGTCACAGCCGGACGTTCTTTAACTCCCTGCTGCCAATAGTGCTGACATTCGGTCAACGTTTTTGACACTGGATTTAGGCCTCTGGCGCAGCGTACGCTAGATTTTCACTGATGCTGTCGTGTCTTTCGTTAACATTGATATCGGATTCCTGCGGTATTCTGACCCTTTAGTCGATACGCGACGCGAAAAGTTAATAAATGCCATTATACGTTTGAGCAGTAACAACACCTACGCAACTGTCTCAGCTATCAGCCAAGTTTACGCACAACCTACTGTTCCACGGTCTTTTGCGGAAATCTTTCGGTTGTTCTGTTATACCCCTGTGTTGTTGAACAGATCAGCTAATCGTATATTCAATCACGCGACTCGAACTAAAAGGAATCTTGACGAAATGTTTATCGATTGGAAAACACGTTGGGAGATGAACGCTCACAGTGATGCGGTAAAATGGTTGGTCCACAGCGCCAATGGTGAGCTACAATGCAAATGAAAAGCAATGTAAAGATGCAGTAAATGAATACAACTGTTCGTTTTGTGGCTGTCCACCTAACACTTCTGAATACTTTGCCTTCCTCCTGGCCAGTAGATTGGGAACCATCTTTGAACGTAGCAACATCTAGACACGAGTAAATAAACCATTCTTGACGAAAGTATAATTTTCTCAACACTGAAACCCCGTAAGAGGAAAGATTGGGGTATTGCTTACTGGCTGTGTTGGCTCATCATTCAAGGGACACAAACTGTAGGGTATGTCAGAGAGAGCTAAGACTAAAATCTGGACTAACGTTTTCTTATATAAATTTGCAAACAACTATAGCAAGTTGTTGTCCGAGGTAGTTTTGGCTACTACGGGTACCGACTTTAAGCGCAAGACTGACACATGTTGTTGGCAATATTTCCGGATCTACCGTGATTAAGTGACCGGGATCCATTTAACGCAATGAAAATCTTTCTCCTTTTCTTCTGTTCTCATCTTTGTTATACTTTCCAGTATTTTATTATTATCCGTAGACATTTTGCGTAGCACTTCTTTATTTAATTATTTTCCCTCTTGAGCTTTCTAATTGTTCTCATAACCAGGAAGTTTTTGCCCTGTCATCTAGGAACCTGAAAGTGGTCATGGTGGCATTAATGCCTATGATAATTACCATTGGCTTCCATCCTGCCTACTAATCTAAGCATACCACTATTGCTAAAGATTCTGTTCAGTTCAGTTCAGTTCGGTTCGGATCACAGGGCTTCAGGCTAGTAACCGCTTGGTGTCCAGCGAACTCCGATGATCTTATAAGGGCACGGTATACCGTGCTGCGACAAATGTAGGAGAGAAACGTCCCCTTAGTTGTGTTTCAGCATCTAAAGTAGAACACGTAGGAATATCCCCGACCAAGTCTTCATCAGGTATTTGCAAGCAATCTCTTGGAAGTTGGTATTACGAGGGGTTCCGGAGGTGCATATGGTGGATGGAAGTGGTATTAGAATTACTTTCAGCATTGCCTTCAGGTCGTCACCTATCCTACGCACTTGCCCCATTCAATAAAGCTGATCTAGCGTAAACACGGCTTCACTCTCATCTTTATCCGGTCTTTGGAGTTTCTCAATGATGGCAACCGTTTCCGATCAGCTTATGCCTACGGTGAATCTTATACATTGCAGGTGGAAGCAGCTCACATACCGCTCATTCCGTTTGTGCCATGTTCAGGTTTTATTGCTGTACAGCTGTGCTTATTCGAAACGTACGTTGAGTAGACTGTTACTGAGAGAGAATGTGAGTAGCCAAAACGATAGGTTTTATTCAGCTTATAAACAAGCCATATAACTGTAATGCAAAATAGAGAACGTGATGAATACTGCAGACGAAGGAAAAGACACAAGTGCATAGCAACAGCAGCGTAGAAAAGCAACTTAGAGTTAATCTTCAGGCTATCATTCTTCCAGGCATTTCTTTCAAGACGTCCGGAAACAACGCTAGGTTTCGCCACAGGAGTTATCAACTCACTGTCCGCGGACAGATCTGTCGACAGACTGTTACCTAAGTGGCTACCTTGGCGAGGTGGTCGGGCTCGTGTACTGTTTTGATCCTGCGAGCTATGTTCACTAGAACTCCGGTCCTTCCAGGTGTAACCTTCTCAGACAGGCTAAAGGGGAGCAGTCAGATGAAAAGCAGTTACACTCATAGAATTGTATGTCGCACTACTGACCGCGTAGGCGCGCTTGGCTAGTGAGGCACGATCCTATAGGCATACAGCAGAACTATTTTTATAGTTGCGGCATTGATGTTTTCCGTATCAGGGGATTAGAAAAGGTACCCTCAAACAAAGAACACTCCGATCGCCCAACGGTTGACCGTGACCACCGGCGTATTATCCAATACGGTCGAAAAGCATCCGGTATCATCCAAAAGCCCAATGTCGCTTCGGGTGCATCTACTGCGCGCAGAGGTGCTCAGAATGAGACATAAATGTCTTATTCACTGCGTCCTCGGACTAGGCAAGCCCCTCACTGCCAAGTGAGTCAAACCGTTGAGTCATTAGCTCCGGGTGGGGTCCCCCAAGAAAACCCTATATCCTGTTGTCTCGCAGGTCAGACTTTTGAGTCAGAGACTTGGGGTGGGGTCCCTCAAGTCAACCCCCTTCCTCGGCATAAACGACCGGAAAGTATCGGAAGTTATCGTTCCCCCGATAGTGACATTATTCACCCAACACAACCTCCTCCTACTATTTTATCCCTCATTTCTTCTGCCTTTCATGTGCCTTCAGGCGATAATTGTTTTCTGAGGCCAAGACAACTGGTAAACATTGGCGCCTTTAATGTCCGCACTCTCCGACAAGTTGGTCAGCAATCTGTTCTTGCTAGTTCTCTCTCAAGTCTTGGTATTGATGTGTGCTTTGTGTCGGAGATGCGAGTCTACGATTCTAACACGGTTATCCATTTGAGCTCACCTCTAGATAACTGTCGATTGAAGCGCTTCTATCTCAGGGTTTCTAGTGACACCGAAGCTGAATCTCGCGGTCAGGCTGGAGTGGGAATCGCACTGAGTTCCAGAGCATAGCAATGCTTGCTCGACTGGATCCCAGTGAACAGTCGCTTGTGCGCTGTCAGATTCAATACATCGGTTAATGTCTGCCGACGCAAATCAGAAAGGCGTTGTATATTCACTATATCGTCGTACGCTCCGACGGACAACTGTTCGGATGCTACCAAGGATGAGTTCTATGACGCCCTCGTTGACTTTCTGAAGCAAACTAGACACTCAGACATCATTATATTAGCGGGCAATCTTATTACTCAGCTTGGTCGTCTTTCTCCGGACGAGAAGCGATTAGGAGGTATGTTTGATGTTCGGGCACAACGCACTGATAATGGCGAAAGACTGCTGCAGCTGTACACATCTCAGGGTCCTTGCATTTCGAGCACCGCATTTCAACACAGTAAGAAGCACAGTATTACATGGAGACCTCCGTGCACTTTTCGGCCGTGGTCACAGTTAGATCATATAGCACTCAGTTACAGGTGGCGTCAGTCTGTTAAGAACTGTCGTGCTTTTTGGAGCAACCACGTGAACTCGAACCATGCTGTTATGCGTGCCCGTTTTGTTTTGTTATTTGCCCAGAGGTCATACGCTCGTAAATGCAAGGTGCTTGGCTGGCATTCGAGCGATGAGTGTGTAAAGAACGCGTACCGGAGAGCGTTGGTGAACAAGTTGCTCAGTTCAAGTCGGGTGAGTGACCCTAACGAACACCGGGAACAAATCGCCGCAGCCATGAAAGCATTCTGTCAACAGGTATGTTCCGAAGGTGCTGTTCAGTGGCGACATAACTGGGTTTTCGTCACGTCGATAAACTTTATGAACAAGCGTCGATCGATCCCACCCGGTCCTGAATATGATGACGACCGTCAAGAACTTAAACACAACTTGACTAAAAGCTTGCGCAAAGACCGTGAGCACTACTTGGTCGAACAATCGAAGGAGATGGGAACAACAGAAGACTTTTTTCTCTGATCCGTGGTTGTACTGGTCGTTGTGTCAGTGTAAATGAGACCATATGTGAAAAGGATGGTTCATTTATCACCAGTCAATCACGCCGACTTGACAAGTGGGCTGAACATTTTGAAGAACTGTTCAGCTGGTATCAACCAAATCATGTGGACGATAGGACCCGAATGTTCAGTTATTGCGTTCCAGACGGCCCTCCGTCGGAAGCAGAAGTAGCCCTGGAGCTAAAATTATTGAAGCGTAATAAGGCTCCTGGACCAGACTTTCTCTCTCCTCTTTTCAAGGATGATGGACAGAGGTTATCAGAACTGACGAATCTCCTCCAGACGATCCGGGAAAATGGAGAGGTACCTCGTTATTGGTGCTCATCAACAGTAAATTCCATTTTCAAAAAGAGGACCCGGAGTCTTTTTGACAAACACAGAGGCATCAGTTTGGTGTCTGTGGCGTTCAAGTTACTCACCGGTTTCATTTTACTTTGGCTCATTAAGCCCAGTGAAAGTTAGATACGCGAAGAACAGACAAGATCCCGATCCGGTCAAGGGTGCGTTGATCACACTCTTACTTTGCGAAGGACCTCGAAGTATCAGCACTCTTATATGCAGCCGACGGTCGTGGTGTTTTTAGGCTTAAAGGCTGCTTTCGATTCAGTTGCTTGTAACGTTCTCTGGAGCTGCCTTCATCGCAACGAACTACCAGGGTAATACGTGAATCTGTTGAGATCACTGTCAGTCCACTCTGTAAGCAGAGTGAGGATGTTTGACCAACTGTTTCGGGAGTTCATGACTTTTAATGGTGTTAGTCAGGAGTGTCCGATTTCCCACTTCCTGTTCAATTTTGTGATGGACGACATTCTGGAGGGTGCGCACAATAGGGGCATCCTTGAGCAGCTATTGAGAGACTACATTTCGATCCTAGATAGAGTGAACTAACTGGAGCAAAGCACGTTCTGAAACTGGGATGCCATTGTTCAGAAGTCCTCCTGCTAACCTATCTTCATCTGAAGCTGGTCTGTTCCGTAGTGGTGTAATATCTTCCTGCACCTATGCTAAATCCGGAGTGAGGGCAAGTGAAGCTTTAACATTTTGTTGTAACAGGCTACTCACGCCCTCTCAATCAATGATAGCAGGACAGTTTGGTAGGTTGCAAAGATGCTTGCGCTAGACTCTCATTGTCCTCTGGCTGAGTGCACGAGAAGCCAGAGTCTCCATCAACTAGTACTTTGGTAGCCTGGACAGATAAGCCGAAAATCGCTCTGATCGTTATGTTGGACCTTTTGGGTTGTCGGCCGTCAGTGTAGCCCTGCATCTGCTCACCTTACGTTTTCCACCAGTAGTCTTTGACTTCACAAAGCTGTTCGGCGAATTGACGACGAACATCCAGGAGTGTTGCTTTTTTCACTTCATTATCCGAATCCCTTGTGGAAGTAGCAAATACTGCATTCTCTTCTCTCATCAAGTTTGGGAAAGTCGCACTGTTGTCATCGAACCAGCCCAGTCGTTTCGTGCGCTGAATACCGATCGTGTTGATGATTGCGGCCGTGATCTGTTCTTTAAGTTGCTGCCACATACCCTCAGGATTAGTGGATACGGAGGGTCATTCAGATGAACGGTAATTGCACGTTGAAAATTAGTTATTGTCAGTGGGTTCAGTAGTTTTTACGGCGCGAATATCATTTTTTTCTCGTGTCCTCGCCTCTTGGCTGGAAGGGTTGGGAAGTTTTGGAGATTGGAGGTTCCGAGGGTTTTGTCTCCCAGTGTGGTTTTCGTTGTGAAATATTGGTTTATCGTTACAGTTTCTTTTACGGTTATAACACACCCTAGCGCTTCACGCTGCTGCATAATCACTTAGTCATGGATGCGTCCGCTTCGTGATATTCTTCGCCTCCAGCTTGATTCGAGTGCTCGGGACAGCTAACTTGTGTGTAACACAAGCGAGGCAGACGATCGTCGTTATCGTTGGCTGCATCAATGCCGTGGGGTCCAAGGACTCCCGGCCGGGCCAGGGAGTCGTACCCAACTCGCGCATTAAAGCCAACCAGAACAAACAGTCGGTCACTCATCGGTGCCGACCGGATTACAGCAAACAGCTGGTCTTTGGTGTTGTCGGCGTGACACTTAGTTTCATCATAAACACTAAGAAATGTGGCAGTCTTACCCCAGACTGAATTGCAGGCATATCACCAGAGTTGATACGGTCGGCTTCAGCAAAACAGGCACTGTACTCCTAAACACCATTTGCCGGGTAACCTGTCCAACAGAATGTGTACTTAGCACCCGCTTCTCGCGGATCAGCTTAGTCTGTACGTCTCGTCTCACTCAAGAGTGCGTCATCGACAGTGTTAGAGTGCTGGGTGGGACACTGAGGGTCAGTTTTGCTGGTCTCCTGTAGTTACTGTGTTACCGCCACAAACTTAGAATGTTGCACCGTGTTCAGTAAACTTAGGATCACCCACTAAAGCTAAGGTCCGCAATCGCATTTCGGCTGTCCAACTTAATACGGCTGCCGGCCCAGACGACCATGTGCTTGCAATTTTTAAAGAGGATGAGGAGGCGTTAATGGAGGTACTGACTCAGTTTGAACTCGTGTGGACGGTGGAAGCCATCATTCCGTGCTGGGGCCGTTGGATAATAGTTCCCATATTCACGAATGGAGTCCAGGGGTCTTGTAAAAATTAGAGGGGAATTAACTTAACCCCAGTCATTACTAGCGTTCTGGCACCCACTGTACTTTGTCAATTCGTTGTAGCCCTGAAGGCAAACATTAAGGTAGAACAGGCAAGGTTTCGTTCTTTGAGGAGGATGTCTTGATGAATTTTTCACTCTTCGCCAAATTCTGCAACAGCGTTATGTATACCAGCGGCCAACAATTGCCATATTTATCGACTATACTTGTGTTCAACTCATTTGGTTGGTATATACTGCTAATGTCGCTCAGATGCAAAAGTGTGCCGACCAAGCATGTGAACATACTGTCGACGCTGTATTCCCATACTTCAGCTCATGTTAGGGTTTGCAGCCCGACATTTTCAGCACCAAGGTCGGCGTACTTCAACACCTCTTTTTAGTCCTGTCAGACGAAATATTGGAGAACTGTCTGCGGTACTCACAGGATGCTGGCGTGGACGTCCTGTTTGATGGAATACTGACTGAGCTAGATGATGCCGACACCAAGTTGTTGCTACTTGACAATTTTCAAGCAGCACAAACAGTGCTGGATGCTATTTTGCACTCCGCTTAGTACTTTACTTTACTTTCGTAGCCTCAAAGTGCAAAGTACTTCTGCAAGACTGTTATGACTACGTAGACATAATTTCAGCCAATTAGGTTGTTGAGGTTGTCCGGTTTGTCTACCTTGGAAGCTGCATCGGCGTTGGCCGCGGAGTTGTAAGGAATAAAATAGAAGCGCGTATCTCCATGGTTAGGGTGATATTCGCTAATCTGGGGGCATCTCTGGCGATAGAGTGGTATCTCTCTAATGCTTAAATGTCACATATATATGCCAACAGTTAAGGCTGTATTACTTTGCGGCGTCGTAACTTGGCCGCCCAGGATAGGTGACGTGGATGATCTCCAGGTATTCGACCACCGATGTCCACGTTCGATCGTCTCTATCGGGCAGCACCAACGAGTAAGTAACGGAAAGGTTAGAAGCGGACATTTGATAGTGATTGTCAAACGAGCTATTTTGTTCAATCCTTGCATTTATACAAACTTAGATTGTTAGGCCTGCTAATCATCTGCTTCACCGAGCACTCTTTGCCGACGCTGCAGCCGATTGACGTAAGGTATGAGGTGAACAGATGATGATCTGGTGTAGATAAATGAAGTCGTTCAGGAAGGAGTTGACCACCGTAAGTTATATTTGTCTCCTGAGATGAGGACCTCGCGACTCACAGATTAAGTAGCTGGTGATGTTAGGTGAGAGGATGGTTAATCGGGCTCAGAGGCGTGAATTTTGTTGTTTAACCAAGTTGTCTGTGAAGTGAGTGCACTTAATGACGCGTGGTAGTGAAAGCCGTAAGGAAGCTGTCTTGCTGACGACGCCATACTTTCACTTATTGCTCGGTTGTTTTTTTGCGAGGTGTAGGCACCTCGCCGTTAAATGTCTGAATGTAGACGTTGTTATTTTTAGTAGTTAGGTCTCATCCACTTCTTTTTCCTCTATTCATGGCCAGGGCTTGCTTGTTTGGCAGTTAAGCGTAAGTGAAAATCACTGATGTATTGCTGTAAATGACGATGGTGATCATGTTGATGTGACATCGATGCCGTGGCCGCTCAGATTCATGACGATCAATGAGGTGCGGCTTCCCGATCTCCGGGTATTTCACTGATGCAGCAGCATATGTATATTCCATGCTCCGACAGACAACCTCTTGCGTCCAGCCGCATATCTCAGCTTAACAAGTGGGACCTTGGATTCATTCACTGACTCGACAGTTTGACTTGTGGGACAAAAGAGAATGGGGTTTTGTTTGTTGGAATATGCTCGAGACCGATTGAGTATCTCTAATTTACGAACTTGTGAACAATCGCAAGTTTATATTGGACGGACAGTACGATAACTTAGAACGAGAGTAAATGAGCGCTGAATAAGCTTTAGAAAAACACCCAGAGATCATGTGAAGTTTCAAGTCATGAACAGATATTTTGAAATCGCTGGCCATGCGTTAGACACAGGTCGTGAAGTTTACTTGGGAAATGTCAAGTTAATTGGGCAATGGTTTAGAACCACAAAAGAGTGCTTATTTATAGAGGTCATCAAAATTGTAGAGAAAAAATGCGCTGTAAATAGTTGGTAGAGCCGAGCCCTCTGGCACATAGCGACTGGTCTTGGATCGATCGAACTGACTTGCATTGATGGCTGGATGAGACGATAATCTCAACACATTAAGAATATGATTCCCCTATCCACTTTCCCAAAAATAATTGACTCTTTGATCAACCTATCTGATAGATCGCATCGATTTCATTGCCGTCTAGCTGTAACTAACAATCCGAACCCAGTATTGACCCCCTGTCTATATGCATTTGACCCATGACCTGTTACCTTCTGTTTCGTTTCGTTGCTTACGTCTAAGCTGCCTTAAGTACCACCATACTGATGGCTGGTTCATCCGGTCTGAAGAAGCTTCTGTGTTAGAAGTTAAACATAGCCAATAAACCAAATTATTGATTGTTCACAAGTTGTTTGGCAGTGGGGTTTTCATGGGGGCCCCACCCAGAGCCTCTGAATCAAAAGCCTGACCTACTAGGCAACAGAATGAAGGATTTTTTGGGGGAAACTACGTTGGTCCAATGATTCAAAAGGCTGACCCGCTTGGCAGTGTGGGGCCAACCCGGATCGAGGACGCAGTGAACAAAACGTTGACGACACATCAGATTACTGCTGAGCGCAGTAGGTGTGATGTAAGTTACACCAAGCCTCTTCGAATTTGTGCGGGTCTTTATCGACCGTACGGAATACTACGCCGGCGGTCAGCCGTTGGACGATCGGAGTGCTCTTTCTTTGAGGATGCGTTTTACAACTATCTCCCTCCATATTCGGAAAGAGGTTTTGGGGTCATAACGCATGACCACTCCATCGCTCGGTCACCCTACTGTTTGTTCCAGCCATTAGTGTCTTTGCCGAACAACGCGCGTTAAAACATATGCTTCACCGTCCAACCGTGATTGGTAGTTTACCTTTATCATTTCGGTTACCGGTCGACAATTTATACATTTCCATAATACACCAGTGTATTGTCGCGTCAGTGACGCTATCGGTTCATGCTAACATGAATGTATTAGGTTTCCGATCCTCAACGCGAAACTGAGGTTATACAATACTTGTAATCTTTCTGTTTAATCACCAGTGAGACGTTTTTGCTACGCTGTGAATGACGTGGATTTGTACTGCTATTTATTTCCGCTATCCTCATTGACGCCACGTCAATACAACCCTTAGCTAACGGAATTACATTGGCTGGCTAGTCGAGTTGATTATCGGTCTCAAGCGGCTTGTCGGCACTAACAACTATAGGCTTTGGACCATCCAAATCATGCACCTCAAAGACGCAAAGCGCATACTGTACATACCAACAATATGAGTTAATCGGTGCAAATTCTACTCTTAAATTGGTCCACGACTGATACTGGAATAACTTCTGTTATTTTGTGTGCTCGAAGGCTGTTGGATGGTAAGCGCTCTCTTTGTACATTTTTATGCTCGCGACTAGATTATGTTTCTTATTAAGCGTGCCTCAAGTAGCATCGCTACAGCTCTGTTTTTCAGTTAGTAATGTGTATAGGTTAAAGTGCAAAGTAAGAATTCACAGCAGTGCTACCGCCTTTTCTCCACTATTGTTTAGTAACCGAGCGAACGCTTATCTAATATCTGGTCGGTGTTTTAGGGATTTCAGACAGTAGTAACTGCCGTCAATCGAGTAACGTTTCCTGTTACATTAAAATACCCTACTGGATCGATGAAAATAGTGGAGCACGCATTGCTTTTGTAGGTGACATCTTGCTAATGCGTCGATACGCTTCTTGTTCACATTTTTTCAAAAGAGTATCACAAAAAATGAGAACGCACTACGCACATTTGTTTACCTGTCTGACTTGTCATATCTGTTATACACTGCATGCGCTAGCAGCCCTCGTAATCAACTCAAAGGTGTGTGGATTATCAAAAAGTGCATTGTGTCTGTCTTCCTCAGTCTATGCGGCGTCCTAACTACAGCACTAGTTATAGTCTTCTAGCTCCTGCAATCTGATTGTGCTTCTCAGCCGTGCCACAGCCCTTAGCTGCCTGTAGCGTTGTGTAAAATGCTTTTAAACTAAGGTTAGATGTAGACCACCTTTTTTTGAGTGGTTAGCTGGTTGTTATGGTTAGGTGTTTATAGTACTCCTCTCCAGATGTGCTTATCTTCACATTACGGTTGTGTTTGTCCCTAGTTTTTACCTTTGACATCACTAAGATGTTGCACACAGTTTTAGGGGCTGTTTTTATTAACTCGCTGTTAACACATTCTTCGTTTACTGTTACGACGCTTCGAAAATGTAATCTAGAAATCCATGACAACCAGCGTTCGTGTTCAGTAGCATGCATCAAATGACTTCAACCGATATGTAACGATGAGGTGGATAGGTGGGGTTTTGGTAAGGAACACTAAACACTACTATCAACCAACCCCTCCCTAACAGTGCATAAATTCAAATGTCAAACCGTGTATGAAAGACAACCCACCGTTTAACATGCCGTGCCTTCTTTGTTTAGCCTTCACTTTACTCGCACAAGTTTTTCGGTGCTCAATCAATAAGTTTGCAAAAGAAGTAGAATAGTTAGTCGTGTTCGCCATTGGAGTATTATGATCTGTCTTGCTTCCTACTGCAACCATCGCGAGATATGACCGAGAAACACGAGCAGTGGTACGAATGTTGGGTTTTCTCACCAAGCACTTTCTAAAGTTCGGCCAGTGTGCGAGACGAGACAACTAATATTGTAAAGAATCTTTCTCCTATATGCTACCTTGCCCCCGTTCAGTTTTTGTGTGTGATTTCCTGTTGCTTACAAACCGTAAGCTCTTCGGTCTTGACTTTCACTGCGTTCTTCCTCATCATCATAATAATCATCACAAAGGTCTTGAGGTTGACCATAAGGTACAGTGGCTCAGATCGTCGCTCAACTCAACAATGATGTAAAGTATTCCAGAAAAAATGTTACTGACATTGTTCGAACTTAATTTTAAAGAAGACTACACGGAAAAAATAGAAATAGTGTGAATGCAGTCACGTTATTGGCTGCGGCACATTACAATTTGGAGGAATGTTTATAGCCGGCGGTTTTAGTGATCTTGAAGACTTTAACCAGGCAGGCGACACCTACCGACTTTAATCAATGGAACAGTCAGGGTCTTCATGGTTCTTAACTCCGTTGTTGCATAACCAACACGCGGTTTTACCTAATTTTGATCGTTTCATGTAATGCCCGGTAGAACAAACGCTCAGCTGGCACGCGGAGTACGTGACCCACTCATCTTAGGCTGTGCAACGTAATTAGTTGACCGCCGCACAACCCGAGCGTTCTGGACTACGCACCAGCGAATAGCCATATTGCTCACGTGATCAAGCTACTTGATGTGAGCCGACTGGGGGAGGCAACGGGGATGAACCAGCAATTCTGGTGACATTTTCGTTTCATACAAGCCATGCTTCCGAACCGTACATCAAAATAGAACACACACAAGCATTACATACCCTTTTTCTGCGACAGCCGAGCGTTTCTTTGACACTACGGATAACGCAGGTTGGTAAAGGCAACTCGTGCCTTCGCTGTCCCCGCTGATATCTCACCAGCATTATTACAGACAAGTGTGCGAAAGTGCCCATAGTCTCAAACGGATTATCTGTAATGAAGAAAATAGGAGTGGAAATGTCCCAGTCTTGAAGAAGGACTGCATTTTGGAGGTGCGTAGCGTATTCAAAACAGACCAGCCGGAGCATTCACTCTGTTCAGCTTGGTCTACGTGCTTTTGCCAGAGGGGCTAAGTGTGGAAGTGTCATCCACATACTCCACATCGGTCGATCTGACACCAGGAAGGGGCTCAACTCCAAGCCCACTGGGTTCCTTAGGCGCACCTGTTAGAATGTCATTCATGACAAAAGTGAACAAGAGGGGAAAATCGGACACACCTGACTAACACCATTAAACGTCATGAACTCCCGAAACAGTTGGTCATACATCCTCACTCTGCTTACAGAGTGGACTGACAGTGATCTCAACAGATTCACGTATTACCCTGGTAGTTCGTTGCGATGAAGGCAGCTCCAGAGAACGTTACAAGCAACTGAATCGAAAGCAGCCTTTAAGCCTAAAAACACCACGACCGTCGGCTGCATATAAGAGTGCTGATACTTCGAGGTCCTTCGCAAAGTAAGAGTGTGATCAACGCACCCTTGACCGGATCGGGATCTTGTCTGTTCTTCGCGTATCTAACTTTCACTGGGCTTAATGAGCCAAAGTAAAATGAAACCGGTGAGTAACTTGAACGCCACAGACACCAAACTGATGCCTCTGTGTTTGTCAAAAAGACTCCGGGTCCTCTTTTTGAAAATGGAATTTACTGTTGATGAGCACCAATAACGAGGTACCTCTCCATTTTCCCGGATCGTCTGGAGGAGATTCGTCAGTTCTGATAACCTCTGTCCATCATCCTTGAAAAGAGGAGAGAGAAAGTCTGGTCCAGGAGCCTTATTACGCTTCAATAATTTTAGCTCCAGGGCTACTTCTGCTTCCGACGGAGGGCCGTCTGGAACGCAATAACTGAACATTCGGGTCCTATCGTCCACATGATTTGGTTGATACCAGCTGAACAGTTCTTCAAAATGTTCAGCCCACTTGTCAAGTCGGCGTGATTGACTGGTGATAAATGAACCATCCTTTTCACATATGGTCTCATTTACACTGACTCGATGACCAGTACAACCAAGGATCAGGGAAAAAGCTTTTTGCTACTCCCAGATAAAACGGTTATTTCTATCTCTTCAGACTTTTCGACCGATTGGCGCTCAGTCTTCGCGCGAACGTTTAGTCAACTCGCGTTTCAGTTTTTGACGATTGTTATCATATTCGGAACCGGTGGGAATCGTCATCAACGTTACAGAAATCTAGTCCTGTCGAATCTGCACAGCTCTTTTGGACCATACCTCTCCACAGCGAGTTTTCATAGCATCTGCGATTTGTTTCCAGTGTTCCTTAGGTTTTTCCCATCTGACCCGAACTGGGCCATTTGTTCATCAATGTCTCCAGGTAAGCGTTCCTTGCACTCTCTTGGCTCAAATGCCAGTTAGGTGCTTTACTTCGGCAAGTGTGTGACCTCTATGCAAATGACAGAACAAAACGGACCCACTCAACGGCGTGATCAGAGTTCAGGTGGTTAGTCAAAATGCACGACAGTATGGCGCCATCTGTAACTGACTGCCATATGGCCGAGTTGTGTAACTGGGTGGGAAAAACAATTTGGTCTCCATATATGAGTGCACTTTCCTGTGCTGAAATGTTATTCGAACCGTATGAACCGCGAGGCACGCACAGATGCAGCTGTCTTTCGCCGTTGTCTGTGCGTCGCGCCGAGACACGAAACATGCCCATCAGCCGCTTTCCTGGAGAAAGACGACCAAACTGAACATAAAAGTCGCTTACTGATGTAATTATTTCCGAGCCTTCAGTCTGCTTCAGAAGATCAGCGTCGTAGAATGCATCTTTGGTAGCATCAGGACAGTTATCCGTTAAAGCGTGCGCCGATGTAATGACTACACAATGGGCTGACATCATCATCATCATCATAGACAGCAATACATCAGTGGTTCACACTGATGCTTAACTGCCACACAACCATGAAGAAACGAACCCTGTTTAGGAAGAGAGA
>JTDE01004665.1:24033-55799 GCA_014338405.1 Paragonimus skrjabini miyazakii | reverse complement strand
GAAGAATTGATTACGGGGCTTATTGGTGGTTTTCGGCTTAATTAACTCGGAAGGCAGCCTTGATGCGGTGTCATACACAGTGGTGCTGACCCTTGAGGAATCAGTCGTGGGGATGGCAACTTCGGGAGCGGCATCCCCGCTTTCCTCCACTGGCACATTGGCCTGAATGGGCACTACTGGGGCAGAAAATACAACTTCAGTCTCAAGCTGCAGCTTCTGGTCGGACCTGATCAATGGCTTCGTTTTAACGCGCTGCTGGCGTCTCGCTCTCTCCTGTCGAGAGCGATCAAACGACAAGCCTTGCAGGTGGGCGTCAGCTGACCTCAAATCCGTTGTTTTTTCCACCACGGTCTCAGGACTAAGCGTAGCTGGCAAGGATACCAAAAGGCCAAGTGATCTTTTGGTTGTCTTGGCGCGCAGCCTGCTCGCCAGTACAAGGTTGACATCGTTCGAGGAGAATAAAGAACTTAAAACTGACTTAGCCAGCTCGGTTGGAGAGGATGTTGAGGGAAATCTACCCCATGGGACAACTCTCCTTTCTCTGAGAGCCTCCTCCTTCATGTTAGCTGCTGCCTCCTCTTCTTGGTGATAGCAACTCCAGGAAGAGCGACTGCTATGTACTCGTTTAAGGATTGGAGTTCAAACTTCATTTCTGTTAAGGTTCGTTGGTACTCCTCCAGCCTGCTCCCCATGGAGGAAATGGAGGGGCAGACTGTGCTGAGTAGAGTCCTGCATTTACAACCGCAGGTTTTCTGTGTCGCTTCACTTTTCGTGGAGCGCCCTTGAATAGCCGGAGGCACAGTGGCACCCTGGTTGTCGTTAAACCTACAGCTCATGCATATAAAGTTTAAAGCTGAAGAAGCAAGATGTTGGTACTGGTGCTCATTGAGGCCAGTACATTTGGAGTGGTACCACTTTTGACACTGGTGGCACTGCATGCCGTTTTGTACGGACATTTTGCACCCGTATCGTCCACAGATACTCACCTCAGTGATTGTTTGCTGAGTCCCAGCACTGCAGGATCTAACTTGGGTCATCGTCTATAGGAACAGATATAACTGAAACAGATACAATAGAAACGGATACGACGTAGCCCAAAATTTCAATGAATGTGTTATTCGGTGACGAATAACAGTAATTATATGCAATTGTTTGATGCTCAGGGCGCCAATAAGACAAAAATATGAGTACACAATAGCAGCAAGAAAATTTGAATTAAATTTCGAGTTACCCGTCAAGTTACCTGTCAAGAGGGGATCGAGTTGGAGGTGTAACTAGAGGGTTTGCTGATGCCTCTTACATGGGGTATACCACTACCTCTCAGTCTTGTCTATCCTGGTTAAGGTCCCTTGTAGTTTGAAGAAAGCTAACGCCAATAATCATGTATATAAGCGGCCATTGGGTTTGCGATTATTTTATTTTTCAATTCAATTCAATTCACAGGACAGGTGACGGCCAGGAGCCAGTGTCCAGATTCTTGCGTCAATAAGCCCGGGGCATTCAACGCTTCGACTTCAAGTTTTCTGATTTCACATGAGGTATCCACCCTCGACCTCTCTACAACAGAGGAAAAGAGCATCAATTAGAGTATACCTTTACAGAACTGTTGCTACTACTAGTGAGGAATCACACACACATGAGAACGCTCCGGCTTGCGAGCTGAAGATTTGCATCCATACCCATCAGTGTTCAGCCATACTAACTGCCGCATACGTATCAACGTCGATCCGCGTCAATGCCTATCTGTACGGACTGGCGCATACATCTAACATTATGTATGCGCTACTACTTACATTCTCTGCAAGCCAGCACGTGTGGTACGTCTGCATTCGTATAGACTTGCGCACAAGGGGTCGCTGTTCCAGGTTCATTCTTAGCCCCGAATAGCTCATGCTTAACGTAATTAGTTCGCGACAGTGAAGCATATATTGTTAGTATGTTCGTGTTAGGTGCAAATCGCTGCTGACCTACTAGAAATTGGGTATAGTGGAATAGCCCAAGAACATTGGGGGAGGTGAATGCATCCCATTTCATAGATATGAGATGGTAAGAGAGAAGAAGAAAATGTGTATATTCACACATACGTAGTCTTGTGCTCAGCGGAAGCAACCTTCAACAAGATATATACTGGCTCAGGGAATAAACGGGAAGCTGACTAACCATGCTCTGCAACGCATCTTGTTTTGTATGGGCTGCATTTTTGCAGTTTTTTTAGAGGTGTGACTGTGTGTGCATTAGTCAGCCCATTTCGCTCCCCTCCCTCATTCTTCTTGCCCACATAGGTTACTCGATAATCAAAAAGGGCTCGAAATCGAAAAACGGAATCTGAAAAATCCGTTATTCCCGCTTGAAGCGGGACAGTCGCAGCTCTGTGTGCTGTACTCTGGCATTCCGGTGCAAATATTCTGGACGATCGATTGGCAACGGCCATTTCGTCCTGTGCCAATTGAACTTGAACTTGAACTTTTAATTTTAATTCTCTACTGTCATCCGTGAGAGACCGTCATTTTTTCTCATTTTTTGGGAGCTCATAAAAGCCCCTAAATATAACCGATTGGCAGATGCAGATCGTAAGCTAAGGTAGCACCGATAGAAAAAAAGTGTAGCGTTTTTTTACAGTAATTTGAACTGCATAATTTTCATTGTTCTTCTTACCTTTCACCTACCGTGAATTCACGTGACTCAAATCAATTAGCGATACGATTTACACTTTCATGGTCACGAGCTCCGTGTCCTTTCTCTGCGTTCAATGTTTTAGTGCGTATGTGCACTACATTAACACTTCCTCAGGTATACGCAACAATACCAGACGTGAAATGAAAATACCGATAATTTTGGAGACCGTAAATATATTATACGATAACTACAATTGATCTCGATCAGCGCTAAACGACACCGATACACGAAGTAGTTAGTGAGGCTAAGTATCCGACTGTCGAGCGCACGAGCAAGCCGGAAGAAAATATATGGCGTCCCTGATGCACATCAGCCGAAAAGCAAGCAAACAAACCAACGCGATCGCATGCATCAAGCAGGCGGCAGACACAGATATTTAAAGTCCTGTGTGTAACGTAAGCTAAGATTTTACGAAGGATTTTACACATCGTACAGGAGGCAGACGGGGGGTATCTCCAGGTCTTTACACAGCCTTCATCCAGGGGGGTATTGCGAATGCAACCCTTAGATCTACGTGAGGACGAACTGTGGCCAGCCACCCTTGGCCTGGTCTAGTTCTTGCTGCACCAGCTTGCGGTTGGTGCTGCAATTCCCAGACGCCGCAAGTGGAGGAGTACTAATACCAACAGTTCCTAGCGAGCTCCTACTCGAGTGCCCTTTCCTACGGTGTTGAAACGAATAGGGGAATTAAAAGTTTGCATGTGGAGGTCCTGGAGATAAACGGAGTGGTCGCATAGTGCTGTTCGCGTTGCAAACTTCGATCGACCCAGGACGTAAATGTGTGCACGGAAACAAAAAGCTATATAGGCAAGTTTTTTGCACATATACAAATGGCAAACTCACTTGGCGAACGTAAATACGTAGTCATGCGGGAAAACGACATTTTTGGTACTTTCAAAAACGATTTGCAGTTTGTTTGGGTTTTCAAAAGCTTTTGCTATTTTTGGTTTTTCGTGGAACTGACTTAGAATAGGACCTAACGAATCCTAGTCATCTACCAGACGTTTAGGCCAATACACCCTACGACCCAAACGTGGTACGGCGGGTACCGGCGTTGTCGGCGATGTTGTGTCCGCAGATGATGATGCGCTCGGGTGTTCAGGGGAAGTATTACGCAAAATCGTTCCAGTTGCTGTCGGCAGCCGAAGATCCGCGAGGCGCAATGACAGATGCTGGCAGGAAGGGCGCAGATCGTTCTCCATTACGTTGTGCTTCGGCCATAGAGGACAAGTCGATAGTGTCGTTGCTAGCAAGAGCTGACACGCGTGACAGCATCAACCACAACGTTGTCACTGCCAGAGACGTGCTGTATATCTGTCAAGAATTGCGAAATATAATCCAGAGGGAGCACTTTGCGGGGTGAATGGCGTTCGGTACGGTTACGGAGGGCGTAAACCGACGGTTTGTGATCAGTGAAGATCACAAATTGGCAGCTTTTGAGGGCATACCGCAAGTGACGAATGGGCAAGCAGACACCTAGTAACTCACGACCAAACTCACTGTAGCTCATCTCGGCGGGTAACAGGCGTCTGGAGAAAAATGACAGCGGTCTCCAGGTTCCATCGACGAACTGTTGGAGCACGGCACCAACAGCTGTGTCAGACTCGTCTACAGCAATGCTAGTGGTGGCGTCTGCGTTGAAATGGTGCAGCATCACTGCAGCGGCTAGCGCGTCTTTGGTGGGATTGAAAGGGTCGAAGGCTGCTTCTGACAACTCAACATTAACGTTGGAACGGCCACGGAGTAAGTCGGTCAGAGGTTGTATAAGTTGCGCGCAATGCGGAATAAAACGGCAGTGATAGTTAGCCATGCCGTTAAAACGACGGTCAGCAGCGAGCGTTGTAGAGCGCGGAAAGTCGCGAATCGATTGTACCCTGTCGGATGCCGTGCTGATCGACATGGTGCCTCAAGAACTCGAATGCTGGTTGGCCGAAAGCGCATTTGTACGCATTCATATTGACGTTATACGCTGCAAATCGTTCAAAGAGCAACCGCAGATGATTCTGGTGCTCTGCTTCAGAGGCGCTTGCCACCAAAAGATCGTCGGTGTGGGAATGTACAAAGTCCAAACCTATTGTGACGTCGTCGATGAATCGTTGGAACGTTTGGGCAGCGTTCCAGATGCCAAGCGGTATGCGCAGAAATTCGAACAAACCGAATGGCGTAATTACCGCCGTTTTGGCGACGTCGTCTGCGGCAACCGGGGTCTGGTGGTAGGCACGTACCAGATCGAGCTTCTAGAACACACGGGTGCCTTTCAGGCTAACCGTGATGTCCTGAATACGCGGAACGAGGTACTTGTCAGGTACCGTGGCGCTGTTAAACACGCGATACTCCCCACGTGGGCGCCAGTTCCCTGACGTTTTCGGCAGCATATGGAGCGACGAAGCCCAGGGGATATCCGACGGGCGGATGATACCGAGCTCGAACATATGCTCGAACTCAAAGCGCGCTATCTTAAGCTGCTCCGGTGTTAAACAAAGAGCCTTAGCGAACACCGATGGGCCAGTGGTGACGATATGATGCTGCGTTACACCAGTCACTGGCGGCAGCGAGGTCGGTTGTCTGAAGACGGCAGGAAATTCTTCGACAAGAGAAGCATAATTATTCGTGATGATCGGGCGATACACGGGACTGATTGGAACCGCGTTGGTCAAATTCCCGGTAACGAATAAGTTCGTTTTTGCGGTCGACTGGACGAGTGTCGTTCGTCGACTAGTAGGTGGAAGCGCTCGAGAAAATCGATGCTAATGATCGGCATTTGGACGTCAGCAACGGTGAAAGCCATCGAAGCATGCGGCGAAGGCCTAAGTTCAATGTACGCAAACGCTGGCCATAAAAAGCAATAGGCGTACCGTTCGCTGCACTCAAAGTCGACTGCACCTTCGTAAGTCGTTCGCGAGAATCTGGTGGACGAACGCTGATCTCTGCACCAGTGTCGATAAGGTAGCTAATTCCCGATTCACGGTCTCGAATGAAAAGCAGATGACCTCGTGAGCCAGCAACGTCGGTCGCCGCGATGTGCTGGCCGGCTAGTTTCTCTGATCCTTTTGGGAGAAGGCACAAGGACTGTGGCAGAGTCGAGCACGGTTACCAAACTGCTGGTGGTACCAGCAGTGGTCGGGATTGGCACTCATTGGGGGCACTCGTAGCCTCCTGGAAATCGACATGGAGGCTCTTCTGTTAGGCCTACGTGAGGTTAAGTGCGAGCGCGAGTTTCGAGCGTTGAGCTCCTGGATGCGACATGTGAGTTCGTTCACACGGTTGGCTAGGGGTGCCAGTTATTTCGGCGCTGGCGCAGATACTTGAGAGACATGTTTTCCGTACGTTTCCCAGATGTTGTCGGTGGTATCGGCCCATTGCGAAAGGGGCGTTTTAGGAGTGGCACTAAGAATGTTTTGCATATCCCTAAGCAGTCATTGAATCCATAACTCTTTCAATAAGGACTCCTCGAGCTGAAGTGGACCTGCAAGACGTTGCATATGGCGTAGAAGCTGCGAAGGCTTCCGGTCGCCTAAGTCGGTGGAACTCAGCAACTGGGCAATGCGTTGATGGCGTGAAAGCCCGATGCGCTTGATAATGGCCTCTTTAAGCTGCTCGTATGGTTTAACGGAGTCTGGAAGCTTCAAAGTGTCGTCCACCTCGTCTATGACGTGAGGTGGAAGAGCAGAAACCACGTGGTGGAACTTCGTTAATTCCGTGGGGATATTTCTCAGTGCAAAAGTGGCTTCCAGCTGTGCAAACCAGCCTCGGGGAATGTCCTCCCTAAGAGGCGCGATCGGGACAGAAATAGCACTGACGGAAAGGTCTGGCGAATTAAAAATCTGTTCTTGCATACTTTCGGCGGCAACAGAGATTGAAATTAAATAAGTAAATGCAAAAGTAGTGTTAACGTACGTCGGAAAAACATAGTATACCTTAAAAAATTAAACGATTTATGGGTTCACCAGTTTTAGTGCGTACGTGCGCTGAATTAAGAGTAGTACTGTCGATTCAAAACCAACGACAGTCTAAACGAATACAAGAACTTCGGTTTTTGTGTAGCGTTGAGTTCTTCACTCATCTGGTCTTGAGAATCTCAGTAAAACGAGGGCCGTCCTGCGATAAACCCGAGGACGCAAGACACTCCTCGTTGGGATATGGAATGTATGCCCACTGCCAAACTGATGAAAAGTCACAGGACGGCCGGATTTCCGAACCACATCAATCGCAATGGAACACAGTCGCTGTGGCATTGGCGCAGCAGCCTTGAGTGGACCAAAGCTTGAAGACCAGGGTGAGCTCCGAGGAGCAGAAGCTGAAGACACCTTCTACTGGATAGACTACCCAACAGACGGTGCTCTGGAACTTAGTGACTGTTTGTTGTCACTGATGGCGCCAATGCTTTGATGATAGGCGAATCATGTTCATGCGCCTGCAACTAGGCCGAGGTGAATGTGTTACATTTATTGTTGTTAATGGTCCAAATATGCGTCACACTGATGATACAAGGGGCCAGGCTTATGATCAGCTGTCCGGCACAACGCGGTCAGCCCCGGTGAGTGACCAGATGTTCGTTCTGAGTTTCTTGGACGATCGAGTTTGGTGTGACGTCGTAACCTGGCCGAGAGTCCTCGAACCCTACGGTATTGGCTCAGTCAACAAGAACGATGACCGTCTGCTCAACCTGCGTAGTACTCACAAGTTGGATTTTGTAAATACCTGAATCCAGCTGAAGGCCAGCGACATCTCGACGGGAACTCACCAACGAAGGGATCATCACCATCTGCTTTACCAGGTGATTGTGCGACAGCGCGATATTTGTGAAGTGCTTATCACGCGAGTGATGCACGGCACTGAATGTAGCACCAATCATTTACTGACGATGACCAAAGTGTTGATTCATAAATGCAAGCCTGTTAACTGTAGATCCTCCGGACAACTGCAGAATCTGGATGTCAAAGTTCTAGAGAACTAATTGCTAAGGGCTGCTTTACAACGCTCGGTTGCCGCTCGTTTGAAACACACCATTTTATCCACTGTAGACGAGGGTATTTGGCAACACTTCAAGGAAGAGATAACGACAACTGTTATCTAGACTGTCGGTAAGGAGCACCCGAAACGTTCGGACCGGTTCGACGACAAAACCGTGGCTATCTTCAACATGCGACAATAAGATATTTCGGCATTGTCCGCTTTCACAATAAGCCCGGAAAGTGAATTGGAAGGAGTAGAAGTACGAGGTACTTCCCGCGAAATCACGGAATGTGTTCGCAAAATTAAGGACGACTAGTAAAGGAAGCAAATGGGTAGCAGACGCAAGGCTACGCCGATTGCGATAGCACAATCAGTTCTGTGATTCCCTCAGAACGATTTGTGGTCCATCTGTTCATTCTACCAGGCCACCCCTTGACATAAGCACTTTCCCATTGTGCACCCAGTAAGACGACCATATGGAAGTCTGGTGCAAATACTTTGATAGTCTACTAAACCGCCCTGCTACCATCGATTAGGCGACCGTGAACAGCTGCCGCAGAAAGCCGTCAAATCTTCACTTACTTTTGTCCCACATTTGCCAGAGGGGCAGACGGTGCTCAGATAAATGTGCAACGAAGAGTCTAGGGGCAAAAATGGATCTCCAGGTGAAATACTGAAGGATGGCGGACCGGCGATGAAACACGCTTCAGCGCGGCTGGTTAACTCTATCTGGAAGGCGGGAAGAAATGCTGCGAGTTTTCAAGGGTACCCTGGTAATACTCTTGTTCAAAGGTAAGGGTAGCAAACAATGTACCGACGACCATCAGGTTACCAGCATGCGGAGTTTCACTTGCGAATTGCTTACAAGAATCCTCCTGAGCCGGATGAATGATTTAGGTGGGCATTTGCGAGCTCAGTGAGCAGCAGTTGCACGACCATGAACGGAAGTGCGCGGTATGCAAGAGACTGGATAGCGTCATATGTTGTGGTGGCATGGCTGAATGGTGTTGTGATGTGTATGACCGCGAGTGCACTGGCTGCCACGGATTAGTGGGTTATCAGCGCACTCATAGTACACCGTCGACCAAGGGCTAACGAGTGCCTTAGGGTCAAGTGGATTATTTTGGTTGTAGCTATTTTTTCCCGTCAACACGAACCAAAAACCAACGTCGACTGGAACTCGTCCATTACGATTTTCAGAAAACTGGATATCTGTGGCCCTCTACCTTTCTGTTCTCTAGCTTTGTTGGTGTAGTTTGTAGTGAATGTTTTGTCTGTTTTCAGTTCAGCCTTCAGTCATGTTTTTACTCTAATCCCCTCTGGATTCCACCAACATGTACTCGTACATCGAGCCACTACTTACATTATATATCTGTCATTTTTCCAGTCTATACCTAACCATTGAGGTCTTTCCCTGTTTACTTCTCGAAAGATAAGAGCCCCGGTTTCGTGCTAGCTCATTAATCGGTTAACCGGCATCGACCGGCTGGACACAAAGGCCTCACTCACACACCTCCTGGTCTTATTTACGGTATATATGTAATGTATGAAGGAAACTACAGGTGGTTCGGTGCAAACCACTTGTGGTGAGGATTATTTGCGTGCGTCCTTTGGTTCCGATCATTTGACAGGGTAATCCGAAACAGATGCCGCCAAACACCACATAACCTACACGCCAGCCGTTTGAAGAAGTTCACGACTTTGTCCTTGCTCTCCGAGTTTTCTCTTTTGACTTGGTCATCCATATCAAATTTGATCTATTAACATCAAATCTCGCACCTTGTAGGAACCGGGTTCGCCTGAAGTCCCGTTAGTCTAGAGAAAAATTTCTCCGACTACATCGGACATGTTGTAGTGAAATATGCTCTGAACAGTTACTGCTAACTACTGGGTGCAGCTTTGTTACACTGTTAATCTCTATTTGCCCTTCACTGCACGGGACAACCTGGGTGAGAAACACGGCCTCGGGCATAACCCCAGTACAACAATGAAAGTGCGTTATATGGACCCCATATTCAACGTAGTAGGTTGTTTTATTTACCGCCGTATACTATTATACCGCAGTTGTGTAGTTTGCCGGTATGGAACAGGGCCGAATAGAGTTGGAATCGGCCATTTAGGCGCGGAAAAAGATTTTTCAAATTCTTCATGAAATATTAAAATGCGTATCACGGGACAAATATATAGATTTCATCGAATACAATAGTTATGTTGCAATGAGAAAAATCAGCTTTATTTAAAAATTGTCCACAACCGCAATTTTGTTGAAAGAAATGTGTCCCCATATTTTTTCAATAAAAGCATAATGATGCCTTTCCGAATAGAATTTTTCCCTTATGAATATGCTTCCATCGGAATTTTCGTGGTGGAATATATACTCTCATCTCGCAGCAACGCTCAAGTTGGCGTGGTTTTGGAGATATATTTCAATTTTTAATTTTTGACCACGTTGAATTTGCATTGCATTGTTCACGAAATGTCACATTAATTCCCAATGAATGCTATGCCGCCACGTTTTTTGATTAGTTATACATATTATTTATATGTTTCGCCTGTTTCCCTGATAGTAGTTCCGGTGGAAGACGGTCTACGTTATCACGTAGTTGTTTCTACTTTCGGTGTGGTGTAAGCGTGGATAACACGTCCCATCCCACCATTAACAACGTGCGTATTGTTTTGTTTATTGCTTACTGACTATGTTTGAGTGTAACTTGCCCTGTGTACGCGAGTCAATGCTCACTTATCTGACAGATAATGACCATCGTTGCATTAGACCATATTCGCGCGAATCCTCGGTCACATAACTTTTATATTTGGTGGATTCAATATCGAGGTTATTATTTTTTCTATTAAGTTTCCAATAATTTTCTTGTGGCCCAGCGCCTTATTAACAAGAATCTAGCCACTACGACCGTCTTTTTTTGCATGCACACTGTTTATTCAGCAGGCTCAGAATCTAAACACGCTCGATGTTTACAGACGCGACTGTTCTAGATCCATTCTATCGATAAACGTTGCGAGTAGACTGAGCGTTGTTCAGGCAACCGGTTGACATCCGGGATTAACAATTTCTGAGCAATAGACGTTGAGTTTCCCAATTGTTCGCCTTTTCGTTTCATGTCTGGTACTTGTTGCATACATTTGGAGCTAATTAATTTAGTATACGTTCATACTGGTGGCTGCTCCGTCCAGTTGACATAAGTTATGAACAGCGTCTGACTATGCAGTATGCGTTCACACTAGTAGCTGCTCCTTCCGAACGGCTTTTGCTATGAGCAACACGGAGAACGAACACATGCGGGAAGTGATGAGAATGCTGTATTTGAAGCGTTTGGGGTATATTCTAATCAGCATTATTGATTTCGTTGATTAACATGTTGGTTGGAATATTTTCTACACCGCAATAAATAATTGGCGTTCTGACCATCCAGTAGTGAGTGGCTGAAAAAATGTATTTCCTCGAATGGAACAACCTTCAAGCCCAGTCCTTGAGAAAGCTAAGATTGCCGAATAATGATTATTAATGAAGTTGATTTCTGGAACATAACAAGTGTTCAGCCACTTTTCAACAGTAGATAAAAGAAGTTCAGCAATCTCAAAAATAATGCAAAAGACCTTACCAAAATTCGTAATAGACCCCACTTTTATTTTTTTGTCACATTTCGACTTGGCAAACCATCTACATCTAATTCCTGTTATCTGGTCAAGAAGTATGGAGGCTCCCGTTCAGATGAGGTTGCCAAACTAAAATATCCCAAATCAGAGTACAAAAACCCCTGGTTATTCCCCTTTCAAGTAGATCAAAAACGTTCATAATTGCAACATGAACAAACGTGAATTGTTTTATGAGTGACGAAAAAGTGGTGCCCAAATGTAGCGATAAATCAGTTGAACCGACATAAAGTATGTATCACAGAAGTAAGAAATACGATTCTGTAATCGCACGCCCTGTTTTTTAAGATAATGTTGTTGTTCTATTTTGGTATTGGTATGTTCGCCGTGTTTGGCATTTGGGTTGTTAACATTTCGTCACCAAGCGAGGTGACATTATCAGTGCGTAACTATTTCAGCGAATAGTTTTTGAGCATAGAGTTTGGTTCAAATGAAAGTCGAGTCGTGATGTAAGTTACACACTCAGGCTGGATTCAGGCCAGCGGCGACTATTCCTTCATATTTTCATCACTACAGGTATAAAAAATACAAGTATCGATGCCACCTTTTTGCTATTTGATCTACCGCCTGCCTATTTTCCCGTAAAGACCTCTAGGCCGCAAAGTCTAGAGTCAGTGCACAACACAAGAATCGATTTTAATTCTGTTGGTCCGCGTACACTCCCACTCGAAACTGCCGATCGATTTTCCAGAGTTTTTCTCAAGTAAATCTTTTGTATGATCTGATTATAGTTAAACACGGCGTGGTTCACCGCATCGTCGATGCAGCTAGCACTACCGCACCGGCTACTTCCAGGAAACTTAAAGTTGCCAAAGCTTATTATGATAATATGTTGCAGCGTAATATCGTCTTGCCACCTAATGGGCATGTGGATCCCGAAACAACAGGCGACTGGTGGCGATGGACACTAATTCTGGCCTACTCCGAAACCATTATTGCCAGAGTCGGGCCAACTCTGGGTTTTGTTGCCTGAATATTCGGTTCCGATTCTTTGCCGACTCTTGCGACAGTCGGGCAGGATCCGGGTCAGGTTCGCCGTGTGTTATAGGCATGAGAGAGTTTCCGCGCACCTCGCAATATCACAGATCGTGCTTCTTGTCCTGTTTCCCATATCCAAACTGTTTCTGTCACTGTTGGCACCAAAACGCCTCAGCTTAAAATTGGATCAGGGAGAGCTGAAAATTATATTACCGTAGTACCTGATGATGCTTTAGATGCTTGCCAGCTAACTACAATACGTTTTAAGTAGTATCGGTAAAACCAAACATCTAAATAACATCAGAAGGATATGCGACCAAAGTGTAATGTAAATAACGCAAATATAACAGGTGCACTTACAGCAAGGGTTCGGACAAAATACAAAGATACAATCCGTGGGTGTGTTAGTGGAGTGTTGGGTGGACTCCTATAGATGTCAACGTAAGGATCTACGGGATGGAATCACTGTGTAGTCTACACAGCACTGTAGCTACGTTTTGTTCACCGGCACGCGAGAGACCCAGACGAGTTGTGTCCACATGTGTGGATGTTCTCGTTGTCTTGTCGGCTCCGGTGAGGACACCGGGTTGAATCACGTGTCGTAGGCTGATGTCCGACATGAGGTTGATTGTGTGTGTTACTGTGTTTGCATGCGTGTGCGTATTGTATCTGTGTGCATATGCTCGTGTGCACGTGACATTGACTACAGTGGTGTTGATAACCTGTGAGTCGACCGAAACCACTGCGGGTGCATACGCGTAAGGGTCGCCCAGCGGTGGATGTGTGAGCATAGCATTCAAGTCAAATGCCACATATGACCTCGACCACAGAAAAGTGTGCCGCTACGGTGCTATAACAACAACAATAATGACAATTTTTGATCTTGTGGAAATTCTTCGAACAACATTTCTTCTATTCAAAGCTTCCTAAATTTTTTGACGTTTAGCAAACATTTTATAAATTCGTTCTCTTTGTGTTTACGTTTATATCAGTAGGGAATTGAGTGCAATGCGAGCGCAACTAGAATAACGACAACCTCACAGTTTGCTGTTTGAAATCGTCCAAAAGTTCGCGACCATTCTAATTCACACTGAAGGTACAATCAGTGGTAAGTCAATAAAATTTGCGACGTTTCGTCGACTGCAAGGGCATCCGAATACTTGATACAGTGATTAAGGCTCCACCAGGTCTTCTTTTCCTCAATGTAACATTGGCATGATTACCTAGCGCCTTCGCTTTACATCACAGTGTTTACACAATTTTCAACCACTAACCGACTTTCTATATTGAACAAAATAAGGCATCTTTCCGACCTTCAAACGCTATGTCGGTTTAGCGTCGGAAAGCAGGCACGTAGTGGAACAATTGACTTGTAGCAGTCATATACCCACCCGAACGCTCCGCTGATTCGTTAGATCGATGCACTAACAAACGCTGGTGACGGGGCACTTCAACGTGTTGTCTTCAACGAGTTCCAATCTAAATAGTATTCCTCACGGACGTCTTCAGCTGGGGCTTATTTTGATATGTTCGCCGGTAAATTGCTCGCGATTTTCCTACCAAATTGGCACCTTATACACTTACCAAAAGATTGTGTCGTCTCTATTTCCACTGACTATTGACGGCTTTTCTGCGTATGTAACTAACCGTAAAACCCCTCAAGTGAAATCCATCATCTAGATTTTATGCCAGAATTAATGACGGTGTTTTTATTATTCCACAGTTAATCGCGAATCACCACTTGGTTGAGGATGGTATGGAGTTGTGCGAATTTTCCTGATTTCCAAACGCTCCGAAACTGTTCACTTTTGAAGCAGGGACCTTGATCAGTCAATATGTTTCGCGGTATTCCATGATCTGCCGCGATGTGTTCCACTACCGCCCCGCACACAGTGCTTGCAAGCTGATCTGGTATAGTGGTTGCTTCGATCCATCTTGTGAAATGTTCCGTTATGACTATGATGTATTGATTTCCTGATTTTGTTACTGGGATAGGACACATTACGTCCAGCGACCATAATTCCCCAATCTCACTGACCGGAATTGGTTGTGTAGGATACTGACTGGGGTAGTTCGAGCTCTTCAGCAGCTGACATTGCTGGCACGCCAGCACATAATTGTTAACATCCTTCTTCATTCTCGGCCAGTGTGCCCTTTGCCTCAGCATTTCATAAGTTCGATGGCATCCTGTTTGAGCCAACTGATGACATTCCTTCACAATTGTTTCTCTCAACCCCGTCGGTATAACAGGCACGCTTATTCCATCCCGCAGTCGGTACATTAAAATTCCCGCACCATTCAACCGTAATTCCGACCAGTGCGTTCTAAAGGATGTCACCTCCGGAATTTCCTCGTTCTCTGGTTGTTGTTCTCCCGATAGAAGTTCATCAATCAACATTCGGATTGTTGTGTCCGTCCTCTGCAGTGCCTGTAACTTCCCGGGGTCATTCTTCAGTTCAGTACTGTTGACTCCGACCGCCTCCATGTGAACTTCTTCCATGTGCTGCGTTCGGAAAAGCAAATCGGTAACATAGTTCTCTTGTCCAGCTACATAGCCAATTGTGAAGTCGTACTCCTGCAATCGCAATGTTCAACGAGCCAGTTTTTCCTCGGGTGTCCTTCGTCAATCTGACCCAATCCAACTGCTTGTGTTCAGTCCGCCAAGCAAGTACGGCCTCCATTTTTCTAATGCCCATACGATCGCCAAACATTCCTTCTCTGTCGTTGAGTAGTTTTGTTCGGCAGGAGTTAGTACTCAACTGGCATATTCCACAAAACCACCTTCCTGCTTCAGTACAGCACCCATACCCACATCGCTCGCGTCCGTCGCGACAACGAAGCTCCGTTCAGTTACTGGCATTTTCAGGGTCAGCTGTCCCTCCTCCGTCAATTGTTGGATCTCGACAAACGCTTGATTGGCTTTATCTGTCCACTGAATTCGACAATTCTTCTTCAGAATTTCGTATAATTGGCCGGCCAGTTTATTGACGTTCTTGATGAAACGGCTTTGGAACCCGACGCGACCGAGAAACTGTCGCAACGTCCTGTTCAATGCTGGCAAAAGAATGGCCTTGGACGTAGGCAGTTTTTCCAGAATTAGTTGGACCTCACTCTGACCGACCTTGTGGCCGAGTAGCACTACCGTTCGTTTCGCCGGCTTGTTCAATCTTCTGCTGGAACGTGTCTAGTATGTTCCGTCTCATTCGCGCCGTAGATGAAGATATCGACTCCGTAGACAACAGTATTTTTCAGTCCCTCCAGCACCTTCAACATCAGACGTCTGAAAGTGAACGGGGCGCCTGACAGTCCGAACGGCATACGTTTAAAGCGGTATTGCTTTCACCCACTGTGAACGCCGTTTTTCCTCGGTCCGATTGCTTGATTGGAACCTGCCAATATCCAGACCGCAGGTCTAGCACTGTAAATATCTCGGCGTTCTGTAGCTTGTCGAAAATTTCCGCCACTGCTGGGACTACTACGACTTTATTGATTGTAATCTCGTTGAGTCTTCTGAAGTCGACACATAATCGAAATGTCCAATTGGGCTTCCTCACCAACAGGACAGGAGAATTGAACGAGCTATCAGCCTCCACAACGATTTCTTCCCTCAGTATTTCCTTCACTTTTCGTTCAATTTCCCGCTGCAGGTAAACCGGTGTTCTTCTGGGTCCGAATGGTCGAAATCGGTCAGGCTTGTTGGAGATTTCACGTTTAATCCAGTCACAGTAGCCATACGGGTCTTGATCCGTGATGAACAATTTTCGGAAGTTGCATATTACTCCATTCAGTAACCGATTGTCACAGGCTGGTATTGCTCCGGGTGCGTTCGCTTCGAATTTTCCAAGCTGGGGTTTGCGTTTTCTCACTAATGGAATCATCCCCTACTTCGTTACGAGTCTATCATGCTTCAAATCACCCACAGCCTCAGTGCGGTCAACAAAATCTACTCCCTGTACAGTCTGACGCGCGTCGGAGGAAATGACGAACGATTGCTTGACTACGTGACCATCGATTCCGACATCATGCTCCGCAACGTCCGTAACTCTGAGTGCAAACCCACCGACTGTTCGAGCGACCATCGCGCACGGCTGAACAGTTCCTTTCAGCCTCGGTCTAATCAATGAGGTCGCAGCCCTAGTGTCAATCAAACAGCACCCTGAGCTACCAGTGATTTCCAATCCAGCATGAACTGCTGTCTTATCAACCGCCCCCTATTATCGGATCACCCATCCCAGACAGAAAGCAATCATTGAAGAGTTTATTTATATAAAACTTTTCGTCGCTGCGCGGGCAAGATCCTCGCCAGTGTCCACGTCTTCCGCATCTGTAACAGACGTTGCCACGGTTCTCCTCCCTCCTCATCTTCAAAGCCGCCACTTCTTGAGTCAACTTTTCCACTGCGGTTCGCAGGTCATCTGTTTCACTTGGTTCACTCGTCTTCAACTCGCTGACTGTCGGGGAGTTATCTGCCAGTAGTTGTCGAGCTGCATCAGCCAGCTGTTCCAACGATATTGGATGCGCGATATGAGCCACCCTGAGCTGAGCCCGCACTGTTGGTGGCATTCTGTCCAAGAACCGGTCCGTTGGCATGCGCTGCTCTGAGTCCTGATCCAAGTTTGGGAGGGCTTTTGACAACACTGCCCGAAGCGAAACGCCATGCACAAGAGCGTCACCTACTAGCCCAAGCCGAGCACCTTAGAACCGTCAGTCAGCTGGACTGCCGAACCCGGCGATCAGTGCCTTCTTCACGGCGGCCCACTCCAACTTCACGGGGCCCCTTCGCGCCGCATCCAGAACCGCCTTCGCCCTGCCCTTGAGCAGCATCCGCAGGGCCGCCGGCTTCGCCCGGTCGGTCTGGACTACGACCATCTCCGCCACGTCCTCGAATTCCTCCAGGAAGATCCGGGCGTCCTCATCCTCGAACGGTGGCGGCAATGGGATCTTCACCCTCCAATCCTGGTCACGGTTCCAATTGTTGTGGGCCAAGAACACGGATGATACAAGGGCCGTTTATTCAACAAAGCGACAAAAGGATTAAGTGTTTAAACTGGACCACAAACAAGAACACTCATTTGAGTACGGTACTTGGCCCAAACCGTCTCGGTTGCCACAGACGCCAATGCTCAATTCTTTTACGTAGCAAGGACCATTTTGGGCGATACTGCACTTTGATGTTTCTTCCCGCAATTTTCGATTTTAAAATTTATGCTCTGGTCTTACTACTGAGTAGCAGTCGTGTGAGTAGTATAGTATGATCGCTCATCCTCACTACACCAGTACCTCCGCGCTGGTTCACATTATTTGGGAATGTAAATTTACTACAACCCGCTAACATCAAAATTAGTGTGTTGGCGTAGGTATCGCAGTTTTACTCCTGGTTGCATAATGAATCCGCGCTATCTCTACTACTGTAGGCTACACTCACTTGGATAACATTTTTTTATCTGTTACCGTTGGGAACACCGTCAACCAGTCTGAAACTTGTTTGAGCTCTGAAAGTCGACTGGAATTTTCGTCGACATTCGTCCTCTATGGTGGCCGCCGTGATGTTGTGCTCAAGGTTCTCTCAAGGCCAACTCCCTAGCACCCTTAATCGTTGCGTTTAAGTTCGCTTGTGAACGGTGAGTAAATCAACGAATGAAGTTTGTTTGTAGATCCAATGTATCTTCACTGCGACTTCCGATCCGCGTTAACATAAGGCTGGGGAAACCTTGGGCGCACGAACCTAGGAACTAGCAACACGACAATTGTTTACTCAGCGCGATTTGGCAAAACGACGACTCCAAACTTTCTACCTTGGACTCAGAGTGGTATCGCACAGAAATGAGGATTTCACTGAAGATTCAGCTGGAAACGTTCTGTAACGGGGTTGGATTGTACAAACGCATCAATACGAATTCAACCAGTGATTCGCAGAAGGCTACGGTCAACCAGTGTCGACAACTCGAGCAGACTGGTATATCAGCGCGGTTGTCAATCAGGATGGCACGTTGCTTCAGCATCGGCCGAAAACTAGCCGTAGACAATGATTTCTTCGGTTATCGTGGCTAAAAAAAATCGACCACATATTGCGCTATTTTACCTCGGCATCTAATGCAGGAAGAAAACTCACCGAAATGTGTGTTACGAGTCGTGAGTTTTTGTTTTAATCGACCGATAAACAAAAACGACGTCAGCGTGTGTTACTTTCGAATTTCTCTATGGCCGATGTTGGTTTGCGGAAGTTACGCTTAAATGCAGAAATATTGTGTATATTAATATATAGGAAAATGAATAAATTGTTTATCATATTAGTAACTGATGGCACTGTTTTGTTTTCAGGACATGGATTATATTGAAGCGTTCAAGGCTGTCTTCGAAAATCGTGCATTTCACACTTTCGTACAGTTCCAAGAGTGCCTGCAAAAGTACATGGAGGACGTAGGCGTTATTTACGTTCGTGGAACGAGCCGAAAGTGGAAATCTGTTTTGAAATACGATAGGGTAAGGTGACATGAAACCCTAATAACCGCAGATATAAGTGTCTAAGCGTGTGGTACAGTTTGGCCTAACTCATAAAGTAGGACAATTGGACGGAGTAGATATGACCGAACGTTGATTTAATCGTCGGTGGAAATATCATGTTTTCTTGGGAAAACGTCACCGACGTACTTCATTTATGCATATAACACTAAGTGAACCATTTGTTATTACAATATATCACGTTTACAAATTTATAAGAAGCTCAGCCTATATGACCGAACGTTGATTTAATCGTCGGAAGAAAAATCATGTTTTTTGCCATAACTATACCAGCATTTGGAGATTAAGATGTTTTTATTATTTCAGGACATGGAATTACATCATATTTGGACATTCATTTGCTTTCTCAACGCAGTTGCTAAATTTTGTTAAATTGCTAATTAATTGTCAACTCATCAAAAACGTACACATTGTTGGCTTACGCAATTGGCATATTAAAACAAAAACCGTCACCGCGACCATTTTGTACCATTTTCCCCGCTGCAACTTGTCCGAATATTATAATAACTCGGATAACTTTAAACCGCCATTATCTCAAGGAATTCACAAGTACTTTCCATCTACGGATACTTTTCAGCTCAGCATCGAATCATGCTGTAACGAGTATCAGAGTAAAACAGGTTGTTTAAACGCGCCACGTGTTAAAACAAACCGGCTACAAGTGGAGCCGAGCAGACCAGTGGGAAAGCCGAGCTGTCGGAACCAATTATAATCCTTTGTTTTACTGATGCATTCCGTCTATAAACTGACCAATAGAAACTCAATAAACCGATATTTGCTTTGTGCCTCAAGTTCAGCTTCTGATTTCGTTTCGGAAGGTGGAGACTATTTAACGCGTCCTACCGTCAGTAATAACCGAATAAATTTCTCCCAACTGGAGAACGATATTGTGCATTCACCAGACAACTCAACATGTCAGCTTAAAGCAAAAGTTCACCTAGTTATTATCAAGTAGTTTCCGTGAGCCTAGCTGGCACGTCGCTCAGCGTCTATCTATCACTCACAGTTACCAATTATCTCACACCGAATTCAGTCTGTTCGCTTTCGCGAAACTGTTTCAGTGCTGTTTTATTTTCTGTCAAACGAGTATCGGCGCGTACTTCAGATGCACTGAGTGTAACGCATCGTGCTGCCGTGCTGTTGGCGCCACTTCTGTTTTCGATTGTGTAAGTCGTGTGCATGTCTGACTGGGCCTTTGGCTCACGCTTGTTTTTATTGTCTCCTTTCACAGGACTACCGTTGGAACCCCCACTTCAGAAGAACGCTGTCCCCCGGTGTCTCCACGTTGCTCAAAGTTGGTTTCCAAGCGTAACGGGTACACGAAGCCAGAACATCTGGCTTGCCTGTTACACTGAGCGGGGAATACTGCTTCGTCTGCACCGTTTTCTATCACATATTGATGAGCATGCATAGTTATTGCGTCGAACCATATTGTACGTAGTTCTTTAACTTGATACATTATACACACAATAAACCCTTTAATCGATTGTCTTACGCATACTTGTTGGTTATTTCTACAGCACCGTTGATTGATTCCCCGATAAGGCACTTTACCGCTGAATTGCATCTCAGCTCTATTGCTCCGCAGCATGAATTACGCTGAAAACGCACCGACTACTTCCCATTAGTATTCGATGTTCCATATAAATTGCGTAATCTCGGAGCTGCGACGATGTTCACGGTACGGCGGAGGTAGAAAAAACAATTGGGTGAAAGATACGTTTAGTATCGTCAAGCGACTGTGCAACAGAGAGAAGAGCAGACCGGTGTGCACAAATTCTGTATTGTATTGCGAGGTGACTTTCATCAGTTTTAACAACATGTAAAGTTGATGCGAAACGTTGGTATACAAAAGCAAAGCATCGTTTGTAAACAAAAAATAAGAAAAAATCCAGATTCACTAAGCATCAAATCGTTTTTGGAAGATATTGATCATATATATTGATTGTAAGCACAAAACGTCAGTCACAATCCAACGGTGGTTTATTAGATCAGACAAACGGACCAAAAAGCGCAAAAATGAGTTGTAGAACTGTTTTTGTTTACCGAATCGGATCGGTGTGATAAAGACGGGTGTCACGACAAGAGCTTCTTTCTTCTTTTACTCCAGGTTGATCAGGGAGACATCTAAATTCTACCCCAGAATCACATTCAAGGTAAAAGCATATTTGTCACCAAACTAATGATGCCTTTTCTGGTGAAGGTATCCATGGGTTCGAATGTTGTAGCGTGCTCCTCAGGAACTTGTCACTCAACGTCATGGTCAGTGAAGGATGGAGTACCCTTCAGATGAATGACGACTTCACTTTGAGAACCACTCCCCGTAGTTTAGCTTCACGCCACATTACAATTAGTTCTTGTCACTTAATGACCAACAGTAAACGGCCTTGTAAGCCCAAATAAGCTTGCTGATTGTGTCCAGCTTATGATCCGTGCTTAGGGCTTAATCAGAACAAATGATGTTGACCTCTTGGCTGGCTAGTGTAGACAGTGATACGGCTTACAACTAGTTGAAATAAGGTGTTTATGATAGCCAACTCAAAGGCAACACAAAAATAAATTAGGTGGTCATATTATGTCTTGAATTCATCAAAAATGTGCGGTCCTAGAACACTCAACCGGGTCGTTGAGCAGCGCCAAAACCACGTGCTGAAATCGCTTAAAATGAACATTCAATCGCATGCAGATGTCAAGCCGATTGTGAAGGGGGATAATAAGAGAAGTGACTTTTTGTATATGCGGTATGGCGTATAGTTGAACCATAAACGTTAAGAATGTAGCATGTTTACCTCGACCCGGTCATAAACACAGCTTTAGGATAGACACCATGATTCCAGCACCATCAGCGAAGTAATGAGGTCAGATCCTGTGACAGAGAAACCGTAGTCTTGAGTACTCTCTGCTGGATAACCTATCTATTAGGACATGTCGATAACACACATAATCAATAACAAGCTCAACATGGTGATGTCAATGCAACAAATGTTCAGTTTCGACGCTAGCGGTAGGATGAGGCGTTCCGGCAACCGTGAACTACATTTATTCAATAAGGTACGTCCAGTACAAACCTAGAAAGACCATACACATTCCATGTAAAACGCTCTTGTAGTAATCATGGCCCTGCTTTCTGTAATTTTCCCGCCGACTGATAATATGGGTTACTGACGTGAAACTTATTTTGTTTTATGAGGTTTATTGTTTCTGTTGTCATAACTGCTGAAAGAAAGGATCAGTGTGTGTCAATTATGTCATGACGAACTGCAATCATAACCAACTAAAATAATAGACGAACGTGAGAGGAAATGAATACATTGGGAAAACAAACAGCATGGTTCCTATGCCGGTAATCTGCTTAGTGTCTAAAACCACAGCATTTGGCTTAAAACAAATGCCGAAAGCACTGAAGATTGATTTCAGCCTCTAACCCGTACAGTTTAGTATCGGTATAACCCATATAACCGATGGTTGAGGCTTACCTGCATACAATGGAACATTTGGCATGGAGAATCATGACATAACCACATTTATTTAAGCAACTCACAGCAAATGTCAATTCTGTGTTAAAAAGTAGACTTATAAACAAATAATAGAATAAGACAACATATTAATCACGTCGGAAACATTAAAAGTAACTACAACATAAGTACTCTCGTGACACACGCTGCGAATACCAGGACATCAAATTCATCTTCACTTCTACTTGTGGCGTTGGTCCCAGAATTATACAGCTTTGACAAACCACTGGAGAAACACCAAAATCAATTTTTTGTCATACTCATGAAATTGAGCCTCAATGTGTACACTCGCTTCAGACTACCTGGAAAGACTGCACATTGAATGAATATCTTACACGTATACGCTGCTTTTTACAACGACCGTAAGTGAGGTGCCTTTGGTATATTCCACTTTCAGGGTCGTATCAAGAACGCGGATGTCACCAAGACTAGATAATTACAGAAACTAACACGCACATGCATTTAACTTCAACGCCACAACCAAAAGCACTAGACTGCTTTCAGAAGTTGTCTTGATCCTTTCACAATTGCTCAGTGTTTACTTGGACACTTATTACGGATCTGAACAACCGTCCACTTCTTTTTTGTGATAATTGCGACTAATCTTGTGTGACCCATGGGAGTGTTGTTCAAAGTAGGCAACCAGACAACACACAACTATTATGAATTGTTCAATACACAGATCATTTTTATTCACAGTGTACATGGCCGGCAATCGGCATTTATAAGTGACAGCATCGAAACACGGTCAAATGGATTTGCATTTGGGTCTGAGGGTTTTGGTTCGACTTAGATTCAATATGAGTGAAATTAACTGATCATTCACTGGGCGGCATTCGCCACTGACAGAAAGATTGCTTGATTCGAGAGAGGCACGCGGCATTTGTATCATACGTCACTAGAAACAGCAACGTATTGAGAGTTGGCTGCAGCTACATATTTAACACAATATTTTGGAATCCAGCACACAAAATTCTGTGTAAGATGAATAACCAGGGTGCGAGAAACACTGTAGCTGAGGGCATCGCAGGGTCTCCTAGATGTAAATCACTTCGTAGAGTTGATAAAATTGAATTTTAATTAATGTACATCAAATAATTATCATTGATAAGCTGCCTCAATTCGTTTGTTACTGCTTTTTTTAGGCGAACAGCCTGAAGGATACAGTTATATTGAAACCACTTTGTACCACAAGAAAACGCGGTTATTTGCATAATAAACCGTGCCAAGTTTCTGACGCAATTTAGCAGCACTTTCAAGTTGTCTGGAACAAATTTTATCAGCGAAACAGTTGATCCTAATTGTTAGCGCTGAATTAGTTGATACGTATAAGACAATGAGAAGACGATGTCTTCAGAAGTAACACTTTGTAAACTCATCACACATGGACGGGTAACTAGTTATATGCATTCAAACAGGGTACTGTATGATAGATTATTAGTGGAACGTAATAAGAAACCACTCTTAGATTCCGAATCAAACGTAAACTCGCTGACCAAAAAATGGGAGACAATTACATCGAAATCTAAATATCGGCACAATTCAAGCCAGTGTGGTCGGTGGATTAGATTAACGAAAAGCGAAGGCACTCCGAAAGGGCGAGCCCTATTCGGCCAGTTTGCGTCAACCCGATGGGCTGGGTATTGTTGTGACCTCAAAAGACACTTGGCCTGGGAATTCATGGATTGCGCAAACTCCCGTACAGATCGTGTCAAAAATTAAACCACAAACGCGCACACTCATTTGCACAACAGACATGCATTCACATACATTGGATGACAGTACGTTGTCATTCGCCTTGGTGGAAGTTCTCACACCGCAAGTATACACCATTCCGATAGTCCCTTCTTGTCCGTCGTCTTTCTTGCGTTCGGAACTTGCCCCTCTGTTCCTGAAGGTCGTCTGAGGGTAACATACTACTTGTGAGTAATATACTACTCACGGCGAAACTGCCTGTCATACAACAGGTACACTGACAACTGAACACAACGTTCCGTCTGGTGGAAGCAGACTACTTGTCTTGATTGATTACACAGATAGTCTCTCCACCATTCAACCATGATCGTTGCTTTTTCTTAGAGAGCTACTGCAGAACCAAAATAAGGAGAAAGTTTCAACTGTATATTTTAACTAAGCTGGGCAAGAAGACACTTTGGGTCTGGGGCAAAAAACACAATCTTTCCGAGGGTGTTTATAAACAGTCTTTGACATTAAAGATTCGAGACGTTTAATCCATTAATCATACCCAATCGCGACTGGATACAGCTCGTTTTTCTGTGCACTCAAGTTTTATGTATTACTCATTTGGTGCAAATGATCAGCAACAATGAAAACATTTTTTAAGATAACATACTGTTACACACTAAACAGATCAACTTGAATTTCCTCGCATTGCATTCAACATATCATAAAATGGTTTCGTAAAACAACCTGTGAATTTCGCAATAATACGATTTCCAAAAATGACATTTAGCGGCCCATCAGTCGTCTCCCACGCAAATTTTGCAGCATCGATTTTCATAGTAAAAAAAATCTGTCATCTAGTACATCAGTTATTTAGATACCACACACTTTCCAGTTTGAACATGACTGCAATGCACTGTCACATAAGGAGCATACGTGTACGACAGATAGCCATATGCTGTGATCAAATATGGTTAGCAAGGGTAATTCTAACAGGCTGTAATCCTCAAACGAATGACTCATAATATCTAGCCTGTCTAATGAAATTAATACTGTTTCATACTTCATTTTGTCTACCAATATGAGTAGCTACTGCATGACATCGTACTGCACACAGTTGTTCGAATCTACAAGATAACAGGCTTAGATAACTACTCTCAAAAACAAACACTGGTTTTTCTGGCATCAATCATGATTAGTGTCTAGCTAACGCATTCGGTTTCCGCATAGCAGTTCTGGTTCATGGTACCGCTTGAACAATCGCGCTCAAAAGTGTTTATTTTCGGAGAGCTAATCAAGGTTTTCGTCTATTACTATTATTATTAATATTGTCTTACATCGCACAAAAAAATTCTTTCAGCTTAGGGAACGTGATGTATAACACATACGAACACCCTACAACTTACTAACAAGTACTTACCGGTAAACCCCTAACGTTTATCATTAATTCAAAGGATTTGATAATCTGCTATCACGGTCCATCATAATCCCAGTTGAACTTACCTATGGGTACATACATTCAGATGACGACCGTCAGTCGCATATGTATAGTCATTGGGTTGACACTGATCACGGTTGCAAGAACATTCGTTTATGGATAGATATGATGCCTAATACCTCATGTGAACTGAAAACGTCACTCTCCAACAGCAGAAACAATTTGAACCACTGCATTCGCAGACTGCCAATAAATTAATCATGCTTTAAATAACGTCCGAAGCAATTGAAATTTCATGAACCTGAGTTCATTCAAGAGCCATCGCATTTAGATCGGAAACGCATACTATAAACTTACTTTCACCATGTTACCTAATTTTATTCCCTTCTGCTACGACATTGAAAGCTAAATTTGGCCATAATTTTCGATGAAAGTTAAAACCGATGGTTGGTTCTGACGAAGTACATCTGCCAACCAACCAACCAGAATGCGGGAACCAAACAGAATTCTAATAACACCGTTAAGATTGAACATCACCCACAATCGATCGCAGCTGTCACATTCCCATAGACTTTTCAGTCAGCCCCTTTCGAAAAGAAGCACTAGACTTGAGTTTCGCTCTAATTAGAGCTCGTCAGTAATGCATATCATCGCCACTGTCGGGACTTGAACCACGGCCACACTTTTATGGGGCAACCGTGTTGACCACTGCGCCATTGACTTCACACTGGGCCCGACCGAATTATTATATGTGAACGCCTAACCATTTTCGCCTGTGATTAATTATCGGGTTGCCCGATTGCCTCGAGAAAAGACACTAACTATCCTGTTAACTTGAATCGATGATCCCTCGACAAGGACTTCTCTCCAATTCGAAATCACAGAAATCATTCGTTAGTTGAGCGGTATTTTTGATTACTGATGAGTGATTCTTTTCGAAAGGAGCCGACTGCAAAATCTATGGGAATACGGTCAATTGTGGATGATGTTCATCCTATATGATAACAATATAGTTCTTCAATATAAAACACGTGGAAACAACGAACTAACTCAGTGACTTCTTCTAGATCAACGTATTGACCACAACAAACGTGCAATCAGCCGAAAACAAGCTGAAACGCCATGTTGCTCGTAACGCAATACTGAAGAAGCCCGTTTGCGACAACGCACCGCAGTCAATCAGTGTAGAATTCGGGATGTTCGGCCAAGAGTTAGGATTCAACCACTGGTTCACCACTCCACATCAATCGAACGAACAAGTAATGGAAGTAGTAAAGTGACTAACAGCGAAGGATTGGAATATCCACAATGATCCTTTAAATAAACCATTGAGAAAACGAGACACTTCGTCACAGAAGATTTGATCTAGTCCAGTACAATGGTCATTCAAAGAACAAAAACTAAGCATCCTACAGCAATGAGTTTAATCCATTCAGAAGCGAATTCGTCAGGGTGATTGCAAGGAAGCCTGCACAAGAGGGTGTCCCAACGGAATTGCTATTATGACTGTGGGTTCATCGGTTTACGCCATTTATGTTTGGAGAAGAGATATGAGTGGAACCTATGACCGACGTTAATAATCATCCAAGAAGTAGTGTCGAAAGACGGAAGGAAGAGCTACGAGGCAAAGACAGACAGCAATGTGACTCGTAAGCATCCTGTTGGCTTGAGGCATCGCTAACGGGGAGAAGCGGTTTCGACTGGTGGCATACGAACACTATAAAATCAATGCCAGTGGTTATAAAAACGACGCTCAGTAGGAGAGGAGCAATATCGACAGGCCAGTCAAAACTAAAAAAATACAGTGTCGGCCGAAAGTAATAACTGGCTTTGTCGAACAGAAAATCAGGCCCATCGGTAAAGTAAAGTACATCCACCAATTATTGGACGGCGGGGAGCGTGGATTGATGCCAACAAGCACGACGAGAAACACCGTAAAGGCAATAAGAACGCAAAGAATCAAGAAGTCGGGTAGTAGTCTTATGACAAAAACCAACGTTAAGAGTACAACACAAACAACACGTTAACTAAAGCGAAGTAAACAAGCGGTCCGCTAGGGAGAAACGGCTTAACAGGTGGTCGACATGCTCGATTGACAGCTATAAATACACCAGATTTACACCAACGGATTTTCATTGGACCTCAGTTTTGTTGAGATTTTCCAGGACGGTCGTACGTTACGTCTGTCTTGGTTACCACACGGCGAAGAAAAGAGAAATTTGATCAGTTTGACAACACTGACAATTTTAATAGAAGCAATAACAGTTTACCCGTTATCACCCGAACTGACACACAGTAGTGGACGGACGAAACTAAGCGATCGATGTTTGGAATGAAAGCTTGAGAGGTCATCCAGAAATCTGATGGTGAATGCGCGTCTGTAACGCCAAAAACCAACCACCTCATTAGTTGATTTAATTGGACATGAACTATGTAAATCGAACATCCAAGAGTTGAAAATGGCGAAGTATAAGAAACTTTGAATAAGGTACAAAACTGCATCAATTAATAAGCGAATTAACTGAAACCTTTAACTAACTGAGTGATTATCAAGTTAGTCAACAGGTTACGATAAATCCCACAGTATTTCTGAAGAAAGACATGCACCAAATAGGTTTATTGAAAACGAGAAAAAACAATCAAATATTCTGTAGAGATAATGTTGTACGGAGAGTTAACGGAAAGATTTCAACATGAAGAACAGATAATTCTAAATAGTCGGTACGTAAATTTCTTGTGAAAAGTAACAAAAACATCTTGCACGTGGAATAACGCAGTCAACTATTGCAACCAAATAAGAGAGCGAAAAAAAACGAGTTACAACGGAAAATAAATTAGTAATATGTGCGCAACAAAGTGAGTGGGAAAATAACAAAAAGTTTGTTCAGAATGAGCACACATTTGTTTCGATGTATACTGATGGCAAATAAATCTGTCTCCCGCATGAGGGGGGGAGGAGAAGACTAGGAGTTAGTAGCACTGATTCGATTAGACCGAACAAGCGTAGGTCCCTCAATAATTGGACCACTCAAATGTCTCGCAGCCCAATAGCTGACACCACCAGTGATGAAAGTCAAGTAGAGAAAACACGTTTGAACCACGGAAGTGGGCAGTAAAACGAACCAAAATACCACATTAGCTAGACCAATGATTGTCAGCTGGAATGTTCCCGTCGTCAACGAAGTGTGGAATGTGCGGCTGTAAACCGGAACTTCATGTTCAAAGCATCTTTCGCCAATAGGACGTGCTGATACAAGAGAAACATGTGGAAGGCGATGGACTTACTTTAGGCAAAACAACATAGGTCTAATGGTCAACGACATGCAGAATATGGTCAATAATTAAGTATGAACAACCAACCGTCTACAGAGTATGTAGTGTCACAAAAACAAGGAGATACGGCTACCGGTAATGTGATAAACTACGAATTAAATCGTTTAGCATCTTAAGATATTCACCTTTTCAAACAACATGCGATGTTGTTTTAAACTGCACTGAGACGATCTTTGATGAACGGAGGATGTTGGTATATCAACAAAGTGAGGGTTGCGCCTCAGATCAACTTTACCTATTAAAATAAATTCCTGAATGCAAATTTTCTACAGTTAGCAGACGCAACTCCTAACGAAACAGCAAAGGCAAATCACGTCATATCGATTGATCGATCCGGCCTCGAGTTAAATGATATGTTTTCTAATCCACTCAGTTATCAAGTTCACACAGTTAGTCAGATTGTAGCTGCGCGATCGAACGCCTCTACGTTATGTGAACTGGTTTCACGCGTGCACTTTCGGATGCCCCTATGTAACGTGATTAGTTCCAACGCTCTGATCGCCATGTATCGTACTCATTTCGACTCTGTGGCTTAATTCTGAACTAGCTTCGTCTTTCCAATAAACGCTGTTGCCGCACCTATTTTTTTTCTGGGTTCTGGGTCAACGATTGAGCGAGTTACATCATACACACAACACACCAAAATTAGAGCACCGATATAAAAAAAGCGATACCACCATGCCATAATCTCCCAACATAATCTTATTATCGTAGGCTACATGTTTTTATAGCAAAAAATTAAAGTTGTATATAAATATATCAGAAAATTTCACCATTCCAATAATCAGCTGAATTTCTTGACCAATTGATTTTCCCGTCGCGTTCGGCATGCGGTTGGCAACGGTTTCCCAAACACTCAAAAAAATACTTCCTCCGGAGTCATCAGTTTTCTGGATTAAAGCTATGATTTCATTTTATCGCGAGTTAGAAATCCGGATGCCAAGTTAACAGCTGGAAATGACTAGAAACGCGACAACAAAACACAAGGTTCAACTAGACATGAAGACCCGAAGGTATGAAGTATCGACATCACTATACTTGCATACAGTATAGCGACAAAGATTTAGCAGATTAAAAACCATCACAGAACCGATTCGATGCCAGACAAAGATGCCAGTAAAGAGTGATGGTTTGCCAGAATAAGGGGACTATTAGAAAACGAATCTCCTAACGACCCGGTTTCAGGTGGTATGATTCCACCCAGCTAATCAGATTGCAGTCGTGCGGTCGAACGTCCGTACGTTATCTGGACTGTGTCTTCTTGCGTCCGCTTTCTAATGTCCCCTGAAACGTGATTTGTTCTAACGCCCCGACTGTCATATCTGACCGTTTCATCTGATTCGTTATGCGTCTGATTACCATACATGATCGGCTCATTTGATTTGCTCCGCGTTTTGTCGGTCATGCATGGTAATCGCTTCCCCCTATCTATTTAGAACATTTGTAGTCTAATTTTGAAACAGGTTTCCAATAAACGGTGATACTGTCTTCTGCCTTTAGGGTTTTGGATAAAATGGTTAATCACGTAATAAAAGGGACGATTTAATAAGAACGCAAGTCACAAGTGGCTTCTAAAAACAGGAACGGACGGTTCAAAAATTTATCCATCAGAAGAACCCACACGATCGTTGGTCACTACAACTACTGACGTGTTCAACGCGCACGAATCGAACATATCTGGAAACCACATTGCCCTAGATTTATGACACCAGAAGAGATTGCGTAAATTCATGATCCTTGATGTTTAAAACAAACATGGCTTGTTCCCCAAAAATTTGTCTGTTCGTATGATATTTTGGTTTACGAGAATGCATGAAATGATTGAATCAGTTTACAACCTAGTCTTCTGAGTCCACTGCCTGGATGTATTTAGGGGACTCATTGTTTCAATTTGTAGGCTAATGTTACTGCTGGCTTCTTAGTGAAATATAAAGAATATCAGTCATTAATCCGGTTGCCACTTCTCACTCTACCACACGTCTAAGTTGGCTGGTCGGACGTTTTGGTGTATAGGGTTGGGATGCCGTTTGTGTATGATAAGAATGCCGAGTCACTGAAATTTGACCGAAGTAGGAGAGAAAGGATTACAACTGCAGGGTCGCATAAAGCACAGAAACCAGGCAATCCATCTCATTGAATAAGGACAAAGGAAAGTGAACGCACCAACCAGGCCGATCGCACTACAATTATTCATTCAGTGTTCAGTGTACTTTTACGCACGTGTACTCTCATGCGTACATCAAACATCCAAGTAAGTGACACTTGACAAATACCAGCTAGTCTTTGACTCATCGGTTCTCATCCTACTACATACATGACGTACGACGTCGAACGGTTGAACAGGATATCCCTTATCGGAATGGACAAAAACAACGTAATCAGTAAAGAATTACCTTGAAACGACATTAGATTTGCTCTACTCTAGGAGTAACCATATGGAACACATGCATCGATCACAGTGCACCTTCGTTGGCGGAGTCTGCCGCTCCTAGGGCTCACTCGAAAAGATGACGTACGGTCAACTGTCCATGTCGCCATCGTACTGAAACTGATGTTACCGGGTCAGCAAAACATGGTGGATTTGCACTTTATCCTGTGATCATGTTACGGCGACAGTAACAATAATGACAACGGAAGGCGTGCGCCATCCCACGTGCACTGAGCAAAGGCACACAGTGAAACCAAACAACTGTATAAAAGTACTTTCCTTAGCTGTTGTCTCCTTTTTTTACCCATAAGTCTGCAAACGAGCGAGCAGGTGTAAAATATCATGAAGAAGTTCTACTCAATGAAAATTAAAAAGAGTAGTTTAGGTTGATTAGTTTGCTGCGTTAATGGTTTCTCCATCCTGCGGATTTAAATCTTCTATCTGTGCAATTTTGCCACTCAAATTTCGTCAAAATTTTAACTCATACTCTATTTGACAAACAAAATATCGGCTACTCCACTAATATTGTAGCGAAAAGACGTCCAATAAAGCACAATCTTTACTG
>JTDE01004665.1:1906-18543 GCA_014338405.1 Paragonimus skrjabini miyazakii | reverse complement strand
TGTCGAGATATTCCTGCAAGTGTTGGAATAATTGCGCCTCCGATTTCGTCGTCCATTCTACTTTGTCTGCCATGTCTCGTCCGTTGTTCCGATCCAGTCGAGCGATGATTCATCCGACTGTCCCCGTTGTCCACCATCCGATCGTTGAGGGTTCGTGAATGTGCCTCACCCAGCGTTGAGGTACTCTGCCGAGTGTTTGAATACTCGCACCTACGACCTGACATTCCACCACAATATGAAAGCATACACAAACTATACGAGTTTGGTGACTAAAAAAATAACATATCAAGGCATTACAAAGTTACACTTCCAACGATATCATCTGATAAAAATACCGCATAAAACTCGATCCACCCAAATGATAGTTGACGTCTGTGAGGTCCTTCAAAAGCTCTATCAAAGAAACTCACACTTGCTGCATCCTTCAGAGTATATGTCAGTACGCTGACCACAAAACTGGTCTCTCGAACTAACGATGATAATTCATCACGTTTTGGTAGCATCCGCCTGAAACTAGGCATGGTATAATGAACCCACCAAATGAGTGGGTGGATAAAGAATGCCAGTGTCTGGTGTCACATGCACATAATAGTTTGCACTTGCTGTTCGACCATGTAGTTTACCAAAATTAAGCACAATACGCCAAGATACACCTGAGGTGCTTCAAACAGGCAAGTGACCGATGAGATCATGGGTCCACAGAATACGACGAACTGTGAGTTTATAGTTTATCGGTTAGTCCTTTTGTTTTGGGGACACTCCCAAAGTTGGTTTGGCTGTGGTCTATCAGTTCGCACGCTAAAATGCGCTGTATTTAGTTACCTATTAGAATGACAAAGTAATCAAATCGACCCACTTCTGAATGGTACAAAGGCCCGTAATGGCTCGGAAGCGTAGAGGACAAAACCACTGTTACCTGTTCGAGTGTAGATTAAATTTTAGCTTACAAGTGCGAAGGGCAAAGATGGAGTACGGCCGACTTTATGCGCTCGCCTTGGAGATTAGTGTGTAAGTAAACTGGGCATGGTTCTACACCAGTGCTAAACCGTTCTTTCCTGGGGAAAGTGGGACCGATTCAAACCAAAAAAATTGTCTCCAGTAAATTCCATGGAGGCCTTTTCAACAATGAAGACACCTAACACAAACACCTTCCTGTCACCTAAGAGTGCTTGATTTCAGGCGACAAGTATTTGAGGGATACATTGACAGTCAGACAAACCTATGAAACGTGGGACAAATAGAGTACACTCGTTGTAACGAACAGTAACGGCCAATCATGCATAAAAATTAGAGCTTATAAAAACTATCGCATCAATTCTTAATCAATCATGCTCAGAAAAATCAATGACCTACCATAATATTCCTTTAACAATGATTCTTTGGCCAACCAACGAGCCTGAAGCCAATCAGCCAGACGATTCTGTAGCTCCTCTTCAGCAGAAGAGCCAGCTTCAACGGCGGTTTCAGAGTTCCAAGGAAGCTGTGCAGCTGGAATGCGATTCACATGATAGTGCACTTCCTTGGGCACTTGGCCGATCAAGATGTTGGTCTCTGGTGATGGGAGTTGGTCTGGATAGGCGACTGTGACATCATAAATATCGCTTAGTCTATCTGAAAACAGATGAGTACATAAGAACACCTTCAGTTTTTCAGCGTCTGCCATAAAAGAGGGAAAACTAAAGTACCGACCTTATGCCCACTTGAAAAAACATAGGGTGAAACGGTACTTCAGTTATTGTTCGCTGGATGAAACGCCGTTTTCAATTCGTTCCACTTTAGAAACATTCTGTAATCCATCCCTCCAAGTTAACTCTTCTGGTCTTATGAATTTATAGCTTATTGTCAACAACCTACTGAAAAAATAACACAGCAATCAAACAACCCCACAGAGATCATGGAAGGACATTAGATTAATCCATGAAATATGCTACGGAAGTTACTAAAAAAAATTCCAAGAAGCTACTGCCTAAGAATCAACTATTTTTGTTCAGACCTGAATATTCTGCTAGTAGAAAAAAGTAGTGGCTCACATACTGTTGGATTTGATAACCCTGATGCAAATCCAAGCACCCATGGATACGCCGTAACAGCCCCCAACCCTCTTCATTGAAGCCCACAACGAGGACACCTAGAACTACCTTACATTGTGAAAACTATTGTCACATAATTAAACTATAAATTAGTCCTATCCGAGTTGCAAAGCTCACACAAAATTCTGACCTGGTCAGTCCAAACGGTGACCTTGCAGGCTCTCATGTATCACTGAACGAAGATGGATGGTGATGAATGTCCACGTGACTATCATGAGCGAAGCATTATAATCAGGTCAGCCGTCCTCTAGTTTGTTATCTATCAACCGTATACGTGTACAGAATGGAGAGGAAACATCTCTGCGTAATGTATGCTTAAAGGTGTCGTGAAAAAAAACCCAGAGCAACCGTAATCGATTTCAGAATCGGAATCAGTCAGAATGTGGCGCCTAGATCGGACTGAAATGCGCCGCTCAATTGTGTGCTAGATAGGGCCATGTGTCAAAGAGATCTCTCACATCCATACAACTGGGGTACCCGTTAAGATTCACCTGAAACAGTCGAGCTGTGAGGCATTCTGTGCGATCAAAAAACAAGAGATGGTCGTACATAAGTAAAAACATGCGAATCTCAAAACCATATCCACAGCAAAAATGCTATACCGGACTACCTGTTTCATGAGACCATGCTGCTGTGTCGTGCTAAGTAGATGCTGCAGTGGCGCGTAGCAGTAGAATGATGGAAAAGGGAGACATTAAAAAGGGGAAAAAACCCGCATACATTAACCTAAATTCACACCCAAAGCATGTAGATTAGCGTGAGCAATTCGGTAATAAAACAAACAGATTGTGAAGCGGGGGTGGATACCATGTTTGATTGAATCATTTATGCAATTCGAATTAATCTCCGGATCCCTTCATCATCATCATAGACACTGGTGCTTAATTGACACACAACGAAGGAAAAAAAGAGAAAAAACCTATACGAGAGGAGAGTAAAAAAAGAAGGGGAAAGGAATGGACCTAACTACTAAAAATAGCTACGTCTACATTCAAACATCCGACATCAGGTTGCCTACACCTTGCAAACAAACAACCGAGCTGTAAATGAAAGTAAGGCATCATCAGCAAGACAGCTTCCTTGCAGCTTTTACTGCCCCGAATCATTAAGTGCACTCACTTCACAAACAACTCGGCCAAACAACGACAACATTCACGCCACTGAGCACGGTTAGCCGCCATCTCACCTAACGTCTCAAGCCACCGACTCTGTGAGTCGCAAGGGCCTCAGCCTGAGGGACGAACCCGATCTACGATGAACGAACCCTTCGTGAACGATTTCATTTGTCTACGCCAGGTCATCATCTGTCCACCTCGCACCTTATGCCAATCGGCCGCAGCGTCGGCAAACAGTGCTCGATGTGGCAAACGACTAGCTGGCATTCTTAGTACATGACCTAACAACCTAAGTCCGTGCAAATGTAGTGACTGAACAAAAGATCTCGTTCGACAATCAGTGCCAAACATCCGCTTTCTAATCTCCCCGTTGCTTACTCGCTGGTGCCACCCGATACGAACGATTGAACGCAGACATCGGTGGTCGAATACCTGGAGGCGGTTAACGTCTTCGACCCTGAGCGGCCAGGTTTCGCTGCCGTAAAGTAACACATCCCTCACTGTCGCCTTACACATGCGACCTTCAAGCATCAAGAGATACCTCTTCGTCGCCATAGATGTCCCACATTAGCGAACATCGCCCTAGTCTTAGAGATACACGCTTCTATTTCACTCCCAACACCTTCGGCCCAGCCGCTAATGCAGTTTCCCAGGTACACAAGTTGGTGAACAACCTCCATGACTTTATTATCTAATGATAAATCTATGTAATCACATCAATCTTGCAGAAACACTTTGAAGCTGCAAAGCGCATTCCAAAGTATTCAGCAGAACGTTAAATAGCCTCTAGTGTTGTTTGTGCTGCTTAGAAAGTGTCAATCAGCAACATCTTGTCGTCAGCATAATCAACATCAGTCAGCCTTCCACTAAGTAGGAGGTCCACGCCGGCATCTCGTGAGTGTCAGAGAGAATCCTCCATTGTATCGTCTATCACAAACTTTTATAAAAGGGTGAAAGAAGACAGACTTGACGTACACCACTCCTGATGCTGAAACTTTCAGACAGTTCACCGTAAACCCTAACCTGAGCTGAAGTATGAGAGGTTTATCGTTATTATTATCACTAGTTCGTGGCTCAAGTACATTTGGTTAATTGCTCACTAATTACTGAAAAGGTGAGTATGTAAAAAGCTGAAAACTCACCTCTCGGTATGCTTAAAGCGTATTGCTGACTTGCTACAACTTGAAGAACTTATCCCCTCAATCCACCGATGCAGATAACCAAGCTCCACAAGTTGATTCGTAAACAAGATGTGATTCGGTTTACAAATGAAATCAAAATTCGGGAAGCAAAAAGAAACAGAATTGGCTAAGTGGCGTTGAAAGTGCACGCAACTGTTTTTGTCTAGTGTATTTCTGATAAGTCGGAGATACCATCAACTATGAAGGGAAATAGCAGGAAAACCTTCAATTTGGGAGCAGTAGGTGACTCCGATTGAAATTGATTGGGTTTGCTCTGTTTGTCTATGGAGATGGTAGGGTGTTGATTCGTCTTCAAGGTCGTTTGTACCAGTTCCGACACATTTGACAGATGTGAATTCGAAGGAATTAGCCTGGCTCTGTAGAATAGTGTGCTTTCGTAATGAATCGGCACGAAACTTTGAGGGTGATAAAAACCAATCATACCACATGTTGATTTAAAGTACGATTGATCCATCGGATTTCCACCGATGGCACAGGCGATTCGACTACCTCGTGCACGATTGTCAAGCTGGGATAATTGTTAAGCTTGTTGAGAACAGCCAGAAGATGGACCACTTCATTCGTCAGTACGCTGAAAACGACATTCTTTCTGTACCTGCTTTAACTTCCCATCTCACAGACTGAAATCGATTAATCATTCTGATTAGTTTGAAAACTCGTGGATGTCCACAGCGCATCCAGAAGGGGTTGAGAAAGGCTTTTGCGAACAGATGGTCTCAACGATCTTCAGCGAAGTAGTGGACAGTTGTCTCGGTCTCAGGGGGTCTCATCAATACCAGGCACGCTAAAGAAACGAGCCCACGGACCCGTGAATGAATGTCAGAGGGATAAACTAGAGGCGCGTTTACCAGGTCACAGAGTCACAGTGATAGTCATAATCGACGTATGTCAGGTCCGAAAAATAAACATGAAACTATCCAATCGCGTTCGGATGTTAGCCAGTACATTCCATGGTAGCGAACGGCCAGAGAGAAACAAGCTGAAAGGTTAACTCATCCGTAAGAACTGGTTACCGCGTGACCTGAAGCAAGGAATATTACGTTTTCGCACAAACTTAACTTATTACGACCTAGATTACCCTTGTTCAGATGTTTCAATTAAAGATAACAGGAACATGGTTCAACACCATGAAAGTCATCGATCTTATGAGAATGACACAGAAGTAGGACAACAGTACAGATTTATTATGTTAAACGAAAAAGTACTTGTCAATTAGCAGTGTGGAGGATACTGGTAAACACATGGTAGGGGCAACATTGCGATTAATTGTATCAAGACAACGCCGTGAAGTGAGAGATAGGAAATTCGTCTAAGCATCAAAAGGTGGAACAATCGGAATCTGTGACCCGAAAATGCTTCACAATGGAAAACTCAGAGAGCTGTCGTTCATGTGAGATGTATCAGTGTACCTCAAAACTACTTTAGGGTAGACATCCCAACAGCGAAATCAAGTATTCCATAGGTCTTACCGATGCAAATAACAAAAGACATTCAAATCAGCTCATAATGACCTCAACGACCTAACGTATGAGCACCGATTGACAGTAAGGTGCTGAGTTAAAAAGATAAATTACTAGCTATTCTTGTTAGGCGACATACAGTCAAGTTGCCTAAACTTAAACTGGACACCTGTACTCGAAACCGCGTAATTAGCGATTGGTACCATTTCCATTGAACGATCGAAAGAAGTAATGGTAACTATTACCACATACAAATGTCTGAAAGGACACAACCCAATTCAAGTTATGGATTTGTGCAATCCATAAACCACAGCATGCAATACAGAGAGGGCTGGTTCGAGAATGACCACCGTAAATTGCTTGTCAGATTCTAACGGGGAGAAAAGGTATCGCAAACAGAATCATGTTAAATGAACTCGCTGCTTATTCAAGAGAGGGGGAGTGATCATACATGTGTACTCAATGACACAGCGAACAAAACTTAAACTGGAACGCGAAGGGTTTGAAACAACGATGCACAGAATGAAATAATCAGCAGTGATGTATTAACACCGACTACATGAAGATGTAAAAAAAAACAAATAGAGAGGAGACACCTAGAGGAGACCTCGGATGTAGAATGGAATATATATCCAGCCACACAGCAAACGAAAAACATCCGGTAGTTACTGACCACAGCTACCTAGTCGAAATTCCGTGCTTTATATCCGGATCTGATGAGGCCGACTAGCGAAAAGATCCTAAGCATAATGGTTCAACAAGCAAGCAAGTTGTCTACATAAATAAAGTTGCTGACTGTCAGCGAGATAGATAACTCAATACCATTCTTGGCTGGTTGAACAAGTATGGCGTCGGCATACGCCTCAATGTATGCATGTATTGGAAGCACAGCCCATTGTGAAATCAGGATAACATACTATTAGGCTACTGAGACCATCATACTAGTGCACAATCAACATTCATCAAGCTAGTTTATCTTGTTCGTCAGGTACGAACGTCGCTGGTCTAAGCTGATATTTTTTCCGTTGCAACGGAAAGACCGAGAGTTGACGGGGGTCGCGTTTTTGTGAAGCAGACAGCTTGCATTGAAATCAGACATGCAAGTCCATCGGAAGAGAGGTCAATACCACAGAGGAACTTATCGCAGTTTTCTAATAAAAATGGCAAGTCCAAAAATTTTCGAGTGAAATTATGAACACCTTGAGGTCAGAGCACTCAAAGTGGAGCACATTCTGCATGCCTATATACATACAAAATATGCACAATCTGAGGCTTATGTTGTTTTTATAACGGTTTAAAAATGCAAACTGATTCAATGGATCGAAACCACCCTGCCTCAAAAATATACAAGAAACCTCAATCCAAAGAAAACAACAACCAAGATTAAACGTGGTCTCTATTTCTCTTGAGACTTTCTATGCATTTCTTGTGCATGCAAATCACCAAAAGGTGTAGCTACAATCGTGGAATCTCTTCCCGACCTTACTCAATCACAAACTTCGGTTTCAATGTTTATGTACGGGTAAGCCAGCTCCTGCTCACACAGGTACTGCGTATTCACTACATCAGCATTCCATTGTGGTAGCAACACATATACCGCAATGTCCAATGTGCCGTAGGCATTAAGTCAAAATTATGTGGAAGTGTACGTACACAAGACAATGAACACTGTTTCCCTTTCAGAAAAACCATTTCGCATGTCCCACTGAAGTTAAAGGCACCCCATTTCGTCAAAAAGTTACCTCAAAGCATCGCCGAGTATGCGACATTCGGTTCTTTCCCAAACCTTACTAGTCGTGCATCCATCCATCTAACAGGTCTATCGAGAACGACTTTCTTTCTCAGCACTACAGCTCACCATCTACCGTTTGACACGTCCCTCTACTCAGAGTAACCGCAGAATTTTGTGATAAACAATCGATTGTGCAAGTCCCCTGGGCTTCAGGCTAATCAGAAATGACATATTCTAAAACTAAAACCGATGTAACGCGCCTTTCCTCTGCCAAAAAAAACGTTCTGTTACGACTTGACTGCTATACCTGGATCCCTGCTATGCGGCTTCACCCAGTCTACTTGCGCGGAGTCAAGAAGAACAAGACTGCAAAAGAACACGTTGTATTGCCTACTTCAAGTTTGACAAATAAATGAGATGCCTGTAAATAAATAGCGTGAAATAGTTGCCGAATATGGCCATTTACGCGTTGAACCACTGTCAGCTTGTTTAGGCCATTTCTTGTTTAAGTTGCCGAAAAGGGCCAACTCCATTGCCGTTGCGCCCTGATTGGTTCCTTGGGCTAGCGCGACACCTACGTTCACTTTCACGCCTCCCCTTGGTTGGTCCGACGTGCACACCAGGGTTTCGTTGATGACTTATTTTGTCAGCCGTCACCGACGGCCTGATTAGATTGTTTTGACGAATTCGTCTCCAAACAAATACACAATAGAAATGTGTTGTAAACCCTCCTAAACGATACGGTGGTTCGTTTTCGATATAGTGGAACGCTTGGCAGAATTCGGATTCTCGTCCAGTTACTAAGTAACACGGAAATCTCGGTCCGAAAAATGCCGCAACTGTCCCGCGATTTGGTTCCCAAGAAAAGCCAAAAGTCGCGTACAAAGGAAACCGCTTTGTTCCACCCTAACACGTGTGTGACAAAGGCGACAATTACAAAGTATTTATAGGGCGCGTAATGACCAAACATTCCCAAGACATCAAAGAGAACAGCTACCGGAAAAAACAGATAGGGTCGCTAAGAACATAGCGGTATAAAGTCTCGATCGATTTGAACAGTTCCGCTAATTAGGATTGAGTTAGTCGTTTTTTTCTCTCACGACGGAGGCGGCTTGGGACGGTAACGGAGTGGGCGCCCTAACAAAGTGGTACCCCAGTGTTTTCTGAAGTCGTTTACACTCAACATGTCATTCGAAACCTTTCGTGCACTTTATCCTCCCGATTGAGCCGAACAAATCTTGCCATGACAACATTAGGAACACATATAAGTTGATGCATCGTTAACTTTGACCACCTCGCCCGCGTGACAGCATTTTGAAAGCTGTACTGCATCTCTCCGAATGCCAAAATACTGTCCTGCTAAAGCCTCATGAATTGTGATCCAATAACCATGTGTCCCAATGTAAAATGAGCTTTCTGCCAGTCGAAACCACTTACGCACGACAAATGAAAGGTGTTCGGACGGTAGTAGGCATGTGACAATGTAATAGTATACGTAAACCGATTGAAATAGAACTCATCGAAATATGGCGGCATATTCGGTTAGATTAGCCTCATGATCCACACCGGAATGTGACGTTCACATCATTATGGGACAAGCTACTTTTGACTATTTACGCCGAGTTGCCTATAGTGATCCTGTTTGAAAATAGCATCTTATAACTGTGTGCGTAAAAATGCAAGCAAAAAATCTTACTTATGTATAACTGTGAGACAGTGCAGTTTAATTGGTAACAGTCAAGTGGACACTGTCACACTTGACCAAACGGATGATGAGAGAACAGAATGAATACTCTAAATCAAACCTCTGTGCATCACAACAAAACAAATGGATGAACATGATCATGGATTCCCGTAGAAAGAAAAGCGCACATATGTGAACGAACTAAACGATACGCTGAGAAGGGCTATGAAAAGTGTTTTACGCTGGACAGAAACGTTTGAACTCACCAAATTTCAAAACTAGCAAACGTGTTACGTTGTAGTTTGCAGCTATAGGCCCAAGCCGGTAGTGGTCGAACTGAATGAAACTGAGCAAAATTCTAGTTTGTACAGGACTGTCGTCCAGAAAGTTCAATGGCAAACAAATACAGAAGGAATGGAATGGCTGATCATCTAGTTGATGTCAGCCGCACGCCAGATTCATCTTCTTCAGGCTTAACTGGTCAGGTTTACCGATAAAAGAAAGCAGCTGATTGTATTAGGAATCCGGTATAATGAAGTCATTTGGAATAACCTAAGGACATCTGACAAACATACTTTGGGGTGGATCAGAGTGTTGCATCAGTAGTCGTTAAGATTTTTAATACCGAACACATTACCTACCTGGGCCTAATAGCCTGGCCAGATAAACGAAACCCGTACAGCGCGGATGCATTGTATAGGCGACAAACGGCAACTGATTTTTGCGTGAGAACTCGTTACTGCGTGCTAAGGACACTGGGTTTAAATCGGTGCCCTCAGGGAACATGAATAGCTGTGATGGTCAGGAGGAACGAAAAACAAAGAAAGCAATATGTAATCAGTAAACATTGTCTAACTTACACAGGCTTCACTCTCAAATGGGAATCGTTGTCAGATCAGACAATGTGGTTAACGAGCAAAGTGAAATTTCAACAAAAGTAGCATTTAGGTTAGAATGAAACACGATTTTAACTTGTAAACGTTATCGGTAGACGGTTTAGAACACGACAAGTTGGCATCTACAAGTCAACTGATGTTTCGTGGTCCAAGTTCACGACGGATGCGTTAGTGAACAAATCGGATAGGCGATACTATTTTGTCAAATGACTGTAACATTTGAACTAACCAACCTCATCTGCACCTAACCTATTTGGTTCGTCATCAATGTTCATTGGATGAACAATAGCAAAAAGTGCGCAAAAGATGCAGCATAAGAAACAACCTCAAAATTAATCAATACCACACCGTTTAGAAATGCGACACAGTATTGGATGAGCAACTGCATCCTCTGTTCATCCTGTTCTTCGCTCAATAGTAGACAAATAGAACAAAAACGTGTGCAAATGATAACAAAAAGGACAGATTCATTCATAAACACTGAAGTGATTCTATGCTAGGTAAGAGAGAAAATAAAATCTGATAGCAACCGTAATTAGCAGTAAGCACATATTAAGGAAACCTGCTGCCACCTATTTCAACAAGATCAACACTATGACTATATTTAGTCCACATTAATACTACAATGTAGAAATTGTTAGTTTGGGTAATCTTCAATTCACAAATGAGAGGAAACATCTTCTTTCGGAATTCTGGTCCGACATCACCTTGAACATTCCTGATTGAATGAGCGTGATAGGTTACTCAAATCCGGTGAGAATCGAGTATGCCATTTCGACGTTATGACGGAGTGAAAACTTAAAGCCTCAAAAAGACAAATGCCACTGTGACGTATCCTTCTCAGTAATTTTCCAGTCAGGATAGCAAGAGACAAAATTCGATAGAGAGCGTTAGTGTTGAATGAAACCACCGCAAACATGATTTACAGACACTATCCTGTTATATATCCGTTCTTAAAAAAACACAACAATACAAAAACAATCGGCGCGACTCCCAGAAATGAAGGCGAAATATCACGCTCAAGTTTTAGGCACTATGTGGAATGGTGCATGTAAAACAGCACTGTATGGACAATCAATATTCTGGATAACCTATTCAATCCGCGGTCTCTACGAGGGAAACGTGCAGTAAATACAGTATGGTAGGTAGGTAGTGTAATAAGGCGACTGTAAGCTAGATGGTTTCAATCCCTGGTAAACGTAGCTGAAAACGATCACTTTGCCACGAGCCAGGGAGTAAAGCGGATCAGGCCACGTGAGTGGATCATGAGAATCAAATGTCTTTTCGTGATGAGTACCACTGTTGGGGTACACAAGATAGATGCTCAGTGAACGCAAAAAATGATATTGAACGATGTCGAATCGAGCGGCCGAAATCTTGTTGTCGTATAACAAGCGGCGAAGTGTCTGACAAGTGAAATCCATACCGTGGACAGACATCGGCCTGAAAAAAAACGTCGCGTTCATTAGATAGGTTGATATTTTTCGTCCGCAAACGTAGATAAAAGCGAGGAGAAGGCGGAAGATTTGCTGTACCATGTCATTATAGAAATGAGAGAGATAGGCCCATGCGCCTCTCACGCTTGGTTCGTGACTGCTGTGCGCTGGCTAGGTCCACTATTGTCAGGCAGCGTACATAATCACGTGTATCTTTCAAAAATTTGTGGTAATATAAAGCACCTAGACAGCCACTTTTCGAACAACGCGCTACAATTTTGAGTTATCTGATTGCGTGGGCACGAACACAACCAATCATGCGGTTCCTGTATATCTTACATTTGTGCTGATCGGTTGAAGGAGCAACTACGCAACCGTCTCATTGTAGGAGGCAACACCAGTCCTCTTCAACAACTGACTGACGTTTTCAGAGGCTCAGAAGATATATCAGCAACACAGTGGGCGACAGCCGTTTCGGATTAGCCTGTCATAGTGCAAGAATTTCCGATTCCAACAGAAGATATTAGAAAATACACAAGACAACGCTATTGCTCGGCGATCACTTTTCTCTTCAAATGTTAGCAGTCCAAAGCCAAAAAGTAGCATACCAGTTTTCTGTACACCAAAAGAAACTTCTATTCAACCTGATAGGATATTGTGTTGTGAGTATTCCATGAGTATTCCGGTTCCCTAACGCCATTTGTCAACCAAGGGAGCTACCAACAACTCGAGATCCCGGAAAACGTGCTTCAATAGGTGAAACGTCGTTTCACGCTGCCTCACAAATTGTCTTGTTTATTGGAATTGATAAAAGTGCATTTAAATAGAAATAAATTGACCGTGTCCACGGTTTCCGGATCTATGTTTACAACGTTTCGGGGTCAAGCTATTTCACCATTCACTGAAAACCCAACGAGTTCTCGACTAACTTTCATGAATTTTTAACCAATATGTGGCTGCTCCTACCACTTAGCTGAGATAGTATGGCACGTGAGCACCTTATTCTAGTCCCGTGAAACAGATCAACTTTGTGTGGTTTTCAACTGAAAATGAAGTCGTTCGTCAAGTGCTCATAAACAGAGAATAGTCTGAACCACAGACTTCACCATACGATAAGAAACAACGAACGATGCTGTGGCCAAACAGTGCTTGTTGACCCACAAGGTCAGTGTAGGCTCTCGTGATGTTCGGAGTCCGGTGTGAGGTTTCCGCTGCCACTATCTGCCACCCTCTTGTGCTATAACGATCCATCTAGTTTGAGCCAGTCTGGAGATAAATCCGTAGTCACATTAAGTTAGTACTGAAGCGCAGTTGAATGGTGATTGTACACATGGAATCTTACCGAACTACTCAAAGATGAAGAAAAAAAGTGCATAAGATCTATCTAATCACGGCCACGTCTCTGACTCCCACTCAGGACAGTCCGTGCATCCGTCGACCAGGTTTACTAATCCGGATGTACAACCACAATACAGATTGTCAAACACGTGCTAATCCATGTAGGAACTGTCCTTTGATGTAAGAAAAACGCCCTGAAAGAACCTTCACCTCATCCGCGAACAACGTCAGCCATATTTAGTCGAACTTTGCGCATTCAAATAAGTCACACCATAGTCACGTAATTCGATCAAACCGAGCTAGGTTCAAACATGAGTACGAACACAGTAAATTTCACCCTGGTACACAAGAATGAGAGGCTCAAATGTGAAAGTACACATCACGGGTCTTGAATTTACTGACCTTCCTATACACTTCATAAACAATGTACTTAGAAACGCTCGTCGTTCCCTTGCTTTGTAAACGAGTAGAAATTACGGTGTGATCACAGTAAAAACTAGTGAATATATAGATGCAGTGCACGTTTTATGAGTAGTTACAAAAAAGACAAACGATCGGTTATGAATGAGACATACTAACAAAGCGACAGAGTTAAAAAACGGGTGCCCGTTAACCAAAAATTGACTAATTAAACTCTTAGAGAACGAACCATAAACAAATGCGAACTGAGGACGGTTAAACCCTTACTTACACCAAAAGATGACATCGATACGTCAGAACAGTCAACTGGGACACATCGAATCCAAGTATGTCCACACAATGTACATGGATCAATGAGATATATCCAGAGAGTGAACGAGTTTTAAATCAATCACCACAAATGCGTGTACGTTTGCCGAGGTTAGATAGTCAGCAGACAGGTGAACGAGGATAACGGGGTTGCGGGGCTCCAACACTCCGACAGATCCACTGAATAAAGTTGGTGGCTATCATTGATAAAATAAGCGGCCCCCAAAAATGTTAACCAACAACACAGCACACTGCATTCAAGACTACGCCTGCACCAATAGGACTGTAAATTCTCCCGACATCAAACACTCCACCTGGATAATTACGTTCACATCAGAGAACCTCGGTCGGTTAAACCAAGCAGTACGATCGAGTTTACGTAGGTTAGCTGTAATTAAAATTCAGTGCATCAAACATTTTTTCCAACTTTGAAAAAACGTGAGACAATGACTACAATTTGAAAACGCGTACGAGACTATGATGCTACAACCAAGCATCGATTCAATTAATTAAAACTATAAAACTAGACTCCGCAATGGCACTATCTCGCGATAAAGGTCACCCACACAGCATACAAATCGACGAGACACTTCATTAGTAACGCCATCTGAACAGACCGAGCGGTCCGCTAAGAAACAGTCACCACAAGACAAGGCACGGGGTGGGCACGTAAGAGAAGTTTGTAAGAGCTAAACGTGTCAATTCATGAGTGCTCACTGCTGAGTGCCGATTGCCAGCGCGTACGACACGTCGAAGCATTTGGCTTGTAATACCACGAGAAAATCAACGCTAAGCGCTCAATGTACATTCAGCTCAATCCAGGTTTGGAACGTTCGTCTCCGTAATGTCGTTATATATGGGGTCAAGTAACCGAACCACACAGTAGCGATGAAAGTATGCTGTGAATAGGTATGTTCCGAAAAAGCTGTTCAGTTGCAACAGAACGGCATCACAGTCACACCGATAAACTTTATGAACAAGCGTGGTTCGATTTCACATGGCCCTGAATATGATAACCAGAAGCTTGGGAAAAGACCATGAGCATCACTTGGTTTAACAGGCAAAAAAGATTGAGCGAGCCTTTTTATCTTGGAATAGTAGAAGGCTTTTGTCTCTGATCCGTGATTGAGCTTGTTGGGGGGCTCATCTCCTAACAAGACAGCCGGGACGCATCACGCCACATCTATCGACCAGCCCAGCTCGGATCGTATGGTCGTGGGTGGTCGTATGGTCCCATTCCGCCAATCAAATTGTACTTGTGTGGTCGAACGCCTGTGCGCTATCTGGACTGTTTTTTCTCGCGTTGTTTTTTGATGGCCCCCGCGTAACGTGATTTGCTCTCGCACCCTGCTATGACTAGCTCATGTGATGCGCTCTGTCTGTCGGCCATCTATGGTTATCGTTTGTCCTATACATTTAGAGCTTCTGTGGCCTAGTTTCCTCTCACTCGTCCAATAAACGGTGTTACCGCGTCTCTTCTCAGTTTTCGGTCAAGCGACTGAGCGTATAACCCAGGCGACGATCCAATAGAACTGGTCAAGTTGGCGGAAGCGAGACCATATGTGGACAAAAATGTTTCACTTATCACCAACCAATCGTGCTGACTTGGCAGATGTGCTGAACATTCTCAAGAACAGTTCAACTGGCCTCAACCAGACCGTGTGGACGACGGAACCCGAATGGACGGTTATTGCATTCCACTCGGTCCCCCATCAGAAGCAGAAATGGCCCTAGAGCTTAAGCTGTTGGAGCGTAACAAGGTCCCTGGACTAGACCTCCTCTCTCCTTCTCCTTTCAAGGATGGTGATGAGAGGTTGATATCAGACCTGACGAAACTCTTTCAGACAATTTGGTAAACTGAAGAGGTACCTCGTGATTAGTGTTAATTAACCTCAATCTCCGTTTTGTAAAAGAAAGCTTGGAGTTTATGTGACAACCACAGAGGCATCAGTCTAATGTCTGTTGTGTCCAAGTTACTCACTGGCATCATTTTACGTCGGTTTACTAAGCCCAGAGAAAGCCGGATACATGAGGAACAGGCAGGATACCGATCCGGTTGAGGGTACGTTAATCACAGTTCAACCTTGTGATGGATCTTGATGCACCGGCACTATTATAGGTAGCCAACGATTGTGGTCTTTTCAGACCTATTCTTAATCACATTTTTACCTTACGACGGACTTTGAAACATTGGCACTCATAGACAGCCGAAGGTTGTGGTCTTTTCAGACCTAAAGGATGCCTTCGATTCAGCAGCTAGTAGCGTCCTGTGGAACTGTTTCCTTCCCAATGGAGTTTTAGGGAAGTACCCGAACCTGTTGAGATCACTATATGTTCACTCTCCAAGCAGGGTGAGAGTTTATGGACAACTGTCTTGGTCGTTCATCACTTCTCGTGGTGTCCGTCAAGGTTGTCCGATATCCTCCTTCTTGTTCAATTTTGTCATGGACGACATTCTGGAGGATACACCTGAGGAGTCCAGTGAGCTTGGTGTTGAGCTTCTTCCTGGCGCTCGGGTGACCAACATGTAGTCTGCGGACGACATTGTCTCACATAGCCCTTCTGCCGAAAACATGCAGACCATGCTGAACAAGGTGAGGGACTGGGTTGATTTGTATGGAATGCGCTTCGCACCTTCAAAGTGCTGCTTCATGACTGGAGTATTTACACCCCCAATTTCTTCATTGTAGGCAATCCGTTCAAAACTGTCTGTAGTTTCATATAGTTGGGTAGCACTATCTCATCAGCTTGTAACATTGCTGATGAGATATCAGCGAAGATAACGAAGGCAGAAGTCGTTTTAACGAACTCATGTCATTTGTGGCATGGAAAAAACGTTCGGCGATCGCTAAAATGAAGGGTGTATAATGTTTGTGAGGGTTCCGTTTTGCCATATGGGTGGGAAACATGGCCTGTCCGCAACGCAGATGTCAACAGATTTGCTAAGTTTTATCA
>JTDE01004664.1:45265-65652 GCA_014338405.1 Paragonimus skrjabini miyazakii | reverse complement strand
TTGCATGAGGCAGATCGCCTGGCAACTGACAATTTTGGAATGCTAGATGCCTTAGTGGGCATTGTGGTAAAATATTCCTTTTTTAACAAATAATGATCGGAACTTTTAAAAGCAATTGATAGTAACTGAAATTAGCAAATAGTAAGCTAATTTCAGCTGGTATTTGATATAAATGAAAAATACACTTGCACGCAATAATAACTGGCCTTTTTCGAAACACGCGCATCATTGGGAATTACTGTGATATTCCATTGGGAATTACTGTGATATTTTGTGTACAATGCAGTGTGAACACATGGTGGTCGAAAATTACAAATTCTATTATATCTCCAAAACCGCGCAAAACCGAGCGTTTCTGCAACATGGAAAAATGTATTCCACCAGGAAAATTTTAATGGAAGCAGTTTCAGAACGTAAAATCTATTAGGAAATCCAACATTGTGCTTTTATCGAAAAGAATGGCGACACATTTTTTTCAACAAAAGTGCGAATATTGGCCATTTTTAGGTACAGCTGATTTTTCTCATTGAAGCACCACTAGTATGCTCGAAGAAATCTATATATATGCCCGAAGTATGCATTTTAATAGTCCATTAAAATTTTGAAAAATGTTTTACGCGTCTAAATGACCGTTTCCAACTCGTTTTGGCCTTGAAGCACTATACCGGCGAACAACACAGTTGCCGCATATACCATGTGTACCATCCAGCCGTCCAGGAGGATAAATTGTTTGCTCCATTTTGTTATTGCTAATCGCTCTGAAACGTTTTGACCATAATGTTTTGACAATAAAGGAATGTTATTTTGTACTGCTCAGTAAGCCTGGCAATCTCTAAAAATTGTCAGTCGCCAAGCGATTATCCTCAGGCAAAAACATAGTGGTGGCATAGATAGGTTTGACATCTCTAGACACTACATCCGAATATTGTTTCAATCCTGCTATTTCTAAGGAGCCCATATCCGTTGTTAAAACTGTAATCTCAGCAGCAAATATTAGCCCGTTGCAAGAAAGGAAAACAATAAATTATGTTCAGTTACTATTGAGGATGTATCTGCGTATCAAGTTAGAAAATAACAGACTTAGAGGTTGCAATGGCGAAATTACACAGCAACCCAAGTAGCACACAGTTCCATTTGAAATAAGACTGAGTGGGGTGAGTCAGGGGCAAAAGGAGGCGTTGTATAGAAGTGCGTCTTTCACGATCAATACACAATGTGTTAAAGTGCCTTATTTTCTCGTTTTGTTTCAGTTCATCAGTTTTTCAAAAATGCGTATGCTCGGTGTGGTTTGACTTCAAATGCCAGTATTGTAACATGCAAGCCGACCGTCTATACTCTGATTGTCCGTCACACTTGCGAACCAACTTTGGAGCAACGTGGAGACACCGGGGGACAGCGTTCTCCCGAAGCAGGGGGTTCCAACGAGTCTTGTAAAAGGGAACAACAAGAACCAGTATGAGCCAAAGACCCAGTAAGCCATGCACACGACTTACACAAACGAAAGCTAAAACGGCGCCGACAACACAGCAGCACGCCCCGTTACGCAATTCAAATTCAACCTATGCGCGCACGTTGCAGTGGTGTAATTTGCAGCCAACACACGAATGCTAATCGCGGACCGTGATTTCTTTGGTTATCGTAGATAAAAATTTTACCACGTAACTTTGCTTTTTAATCTCGTTTCCACGATAAATTCTAACGCGAGACAACATTTCATAGCGTCCGGACAATCAAAATCCCGTACTGGTTGGACAGTTCGCGAGGTCTGTCAAAATCCGCTAATTTTGAGGAAATAATGGAGTCCAGTCCAGAAGATCGTCCATTTATCCGCAAAAATGAGGACCCTTCTATCATCCTTCATCTTCACAAAAATTTCTACATAATTTTCCGGAACCGTCTACATCAAATAATGGGGAAAATCTTCGATCGTTCAGTTTCTCCATCCTGAAAAATCTTTTTTCTGGCATGACCTTGAACAGAAGACCTACATTAACCTTGTGAAGCAAGAATTGATGTAACTACTCAGCATTTTTTTTATCGAACATTGAACATTCTGAGAACTGTCGTTTCAGAAACATGTTAGCTAAATGCTTCTTCATGAACTAACATTTTCCTCTACTATTATGTCCGATTTGTAACATTATTTCTATAGTTGGTGTATTGTACAATTAACAATTTTGAGTATGGTATGCGTTTCACGTTACTATGTGTGTACTGATCACGCTTTCTGAGCGTGTTTCTCACAAATTCGTTGGGAAATATACCATTATTATTATCACATATTCCTATTTTTCAACTCTGTACCTGATGCAGGGATTAACATAACTGAAATGTGCTTTACGGTGGTTAATGTGTTTGTTTTGGTTGGGCGATAAATGAAAACGACCTAAACGTGTGATATTTTTGAAACTCGGTATGGCTGATGTTGGGTTGCACAAATAATGCTGAAATGCACAAATAATTCGTACAATAATATACAGGAGAACGCAGAAATTGTTTATCACATTACTAATTGATGGCACTGTTTTATTTTTAGAAGATGGATCATGTTGAAGCATTCAAGGTTGTTTTTGAATATCGTGTATTTCGCACTTTCGTACGGTTCCAAGAATGCCTGGAAAGGTATGTAAAGGATGTCTGTGTTATTTGCGTTCGCGGAACAAACCGTAGGTTGAAATCAGTTTTGAAATACAACAAAATTAAGTGACATGAAATACTGAGAGCCGTCTTGATTTTCTACCGCTGTACGAAGTTCAAAAGGAGGAAGAGTGAATACAGAGGCATGCGACGTGCTTAGCTAATTGATTTTTTTCTTGCTTAACAACTTAGTTCTCACGACACCTGTTGCAAATAACGATTTTACGTAGTCCGAAGTAATGAGTGTCTGGTTGTGAGCCCAAACGTCTGGTAGGCGAGTCTCATCCTACCAATCACAGACTCACCGTCAGTGAAATGAATGATTTTAGGAGTCTATTCAAGTACAATACACCAACTCCCGATATTAAGCAGCAGGTCGCCAATGTTTACAGGAAGTTTATGACAACGGCTGACACTGGAAACATTCGGCGCAAGTTGAAGCCCGCATTGTCCAGTGAGCTTTTGAGTGTAATATTTCAACTCAACTTCAGAGAACCTCGTAAAGGTGCTCGCTGATATTGCCGAAGAAGGTTTCTTGCCTACCATGCAGGATGAAGACAGTAGATTTACGCATATTTGCTTTTCTCGGCGGACGCAAGTTAAGCTGTTTAGACGTCTTCCACATGTGGTGAACATGAATGCCACACACGGGACCAACAGACACTTCGTAGAACATCCTGATACTCTTGAAGCTTGAATCTATCTTCGCTCCTGGTTGCCGATGGCATGTGACACGGCTGACCGGTGATGTACGGGCACGTGCGTAGTGAGAAGTATGCATCACTGCGTACCCTGTTCGGAAATTTTCCAGATATGATGGGGGAGGACATACAGGTAAATACGTTCGTGATGGACAAAACGGTCGTGCAGATGGAAGCAACCCGTGTGGGGTTTGGCTGCGATGTCCTGTTGTGCTACTTCCATGTACGTGACGCAGTCCGAAAGCATGTAATTGACTAAAATTTGTTTGTCATGATCACTGACAGACAAATTCATTTCGCAATTGGTATCTCTTTCACCGAGTGGCCACAGCAGACAATAAATAAGAGTAAACTGCACGGTTAGACAATCTACTTTATAGGCCTAACCCTGATTTACGTATAATCGGCGAAACGGATAAAACGGTTATGAATTATTCGTTGTGTTATGGGCTTTACATCAAGTTGAAGTGGGTCATTCCTACACAAAGTAATGTTGTCCACTTCGGCAATTGTACAACTAATCGCCTGGAGAATGCTAACGGACGGTTGATGAAAAGAATGCACCCCAGGGACTGCTTAGCTACTGCTAGTAAAAAAATATGGATCCACAGTGAGTACCTCATGCATGAACCCAGAATGCGGACGACTTACGGATGCGATGTTCGTGTGGTTGTGATTGTTGACTTGCACGTGAAGAACATTCTTTACAGAATGACCACGTTCGCCAGTCATCAAGTCCGAAGGCATCTGAAAAGACGAATCCCACGTTTGAATTTGGAAACGATTGCTGAATCCAAGGTAAGCCATAGTACGTTCATCACGTTGAACTTTGCAGCTTCGGGTACAACATGATGGCAAATGTCTCGTGTATAGCTCGCAGAGGACCTGCGATTATATTTTTTATCGTACAGTGTGGCTTTCTTGCAACGGCATTCTTCCAATATTTCGAAAGCATTCCTTCCCATACAGTGAGCACCTTGGGTACGGTTAATTTTCGTTCAAAAAGACCGTTTCCATATTCGCGATCAATGGCTGGCGGAGTTTTTTCAGTCAACTGGCCGGTTAGTTGACTGGAAGCCTCAGTCGTCCGCTGCGGCAAACTTCAATCGCACAATTGACTGGCGAAACTACATTAATGCGGCAATCGCACGGCTGTGGCCTCTGTCAACTGTGTCATTGCTTTCACCAGAAAAACAACTGAACGTGCAAAGGCTGGATTATCTTTGTCTGACTTCCCAATCATCATACCTGCGGGCAATAAGAAACCATGGTGGGTGAAGAAAATTGAAACGGGATTACCATGTGGTTATTGCGGTGAACTGGAGCAGGCGGACAGCTATTGTTGTAATATCGATGGGCTGATCTCCTCTATTCCATCTGCATCCAAGCAGCCGACATATGTGAAGGCCCATTCTGTGGAAAACAACCTCAACCGCCGTCACCTGGCAGGTACATATATTCACTTTATACTTATCAGTTCCGTCCACTTCAACTGACGTTCTCACATACCGAGTGAGTATGACAAAGAGATCCCACGGTGCCCATAATGGATGTCGACTTGGACATGTCCGTGGACAGTGTGCCTTGTGCACAGTAGCCAAAAAGACAACGGATGGGCATAACCGGAAATGATTTTGTTAGGAGGTAAATTCACAAAAACAGTCTGGTCGAGACATTGGTGACGGCTGACGAAATCAGACATCAACAAAGCACTGAGGGGCACGTCAGACCAACTAGCAGGAGACGTAAAGGTGGGCGTGGGTGTCGCGACAGAAGGACACGTGCAAGTGAGCGTGGGCGTTGCGACAGAAGGATACGTACAGATGAGCGTGAGCGTCACGCCAGCCTGAGAAACGAACGCCTATGGAATTGGCCTTACTTGGCCACTTGGTAACGAAGTGGCCTAAACAAGCAGACGGTGATTCAACAAGTTAATAGCCATATTTGGCCACTGTTTCATGATATATATTGACGGACATTTTATTCATTTGGTCGAATCGGTAGTCGGCAATACAGCGTGTTTTTCCGCAATCGTGTTCGTCTTGTCTCCGCGCAAGTAGACTGGGTGAAGCCGCATAGCAGGTATTCAGGTCAAGCAGTCAAGTCGTATTAGAACGTTGGCAAGGGAAAAAGCACGTTATATCAGTGGCGACAGAGGTCAAACCGAACCCAATAATGACCATCTCCATGGAGCAGATGCCGGCAATCCTTCAACAGCAGCAGAAGGTTTTCGAGCCATCACAAGCGAAGCTTATTGAAATGATGACGCAGAAGTTTCGAATCAGTCACTGGGGGTTGCAACCACGGAGCAGGTATCTACACCAGAATCGATGATCCAATAAGTATGTGAGTTCCACTTTGATGCTGTCGGTGGCGTCACGTTCGATTCTTGGTTCCACAAATACGAAGACATTTTTCGTGTAGAGATGGTACATCTTCCCGAAGACAAGTAAGTCAGACTATTACTGCAAAAACTGGGCACAACAGAACACGAACGATTCGTGAATTTCATCTCGCCAAAACATCCCAGAGATTTAACCTTCGAGGAAACCACAAAGACGCTGTCACAAATTTTCGATGAGCAATCATCCTTGTTCAATATTCGATATCACTGTCTGAAGTTAACAAAGAATCCTAGCGATGACTGGGTACAGTATGCAGCTAATATCAGTCGGATTGCGAGCGTTCCAAACTTCGTAGCATGACGGACGATCAATTCAAGTGTCTCATCTTTGTATGCGGTTTGCATTCACCCTAAGACGCAGATATTTGGACCAGACTTTTGAACAAAATCCAGCAGTGTCCAGATATCCCCCTTCAGAGTGTCACAACAGAATGCCAACGTCTGGTCAACCTAAAACACGATACAGCAATGATTCAGCAGTCTACTTCAACGTGTCCTCCAGAAATGATTTATGCAATCAGCAGCAAGAAAACGATTAAAAAGCAAGCCGCCAGCCAGCAATAAATTCAAAACCACCATCAGCGTGTTGGCATTGCAAAGAATGGCACTTTGTTCGTCTTTGTCCGTTCAAAAACCGTATGCAGCAGATGTGAAAAAAGGGGTCACAAAGAAATATGCTGTTACGCACTATTGCGACCATCTCAACATCAAAGAAACTTTCGTAGGCGCCCGAAGTTTTCCCCCAGCAAGTCGAAGGCGGTCACCGCAACATTTAAAATTGATGGCGAATCCAAACGCAAGTACGTTACTCTTTGTATTAATGGTGTGCCTACCCGCTTGCAATTAGACACTGCTTCTCATATCACATTGATTTCCAGCGATACATGGCGAAAGCTTGGGCGACCTCCACTGCTTCCAAAGCATCATACGGCTCAAAACGTCTTGGGCGGAACCTTGAAGCTAGCCGGAGAAGTAACATGTGAGATTACGTTTGGAGACAGCCGAATCGAAGCCTGTTGTTTCGTCACAGATCATCCAGGTTTAGACCTACTGGGCCTTGTTTGGATGGACGACTTGAAATTACTAGATCAGCCGGTGAACATGTGTAATCAAACGAAATTACACAGTCGGTCAGAAGCGCTGCTTTTTGCGCCAGGAATTCAAGGTCAGATTGAGAAACTCAAGATTCGGTACGCATCTGCTTTTGAACCATGCCTCGGTCTTTGTACAAAAGCGAAGGCAACTCTCACATTACATCCAGGAGTGAAACCAGTGTTCAAACTCAAAAGGCCAGTTTAGTATGCTGTACTGCCGATTGTGAACGGCGAACTTGATCGGTTGCAAACAGAAGGTATCATACAGTCAATGAATTACTCGGAATGGGCCGCTCCAATTGGGGTTGTCAAGAAAGCTAACGGCAGAGTTCGAATTTGTGCCGACTTTTCTACTGGCTTGAATGCGGCATTAAAGAATTACGAATATCCTCTACCAGTGCCAGAAGACCTTTTTACGAAGCTCAACGGGGGATAGTGTTCTTTCCAAAGTGGACCTTGCTGATGCATATCTACAGATACCCGTGGAAGAAGAGTCGAGGAAATTGCTGACAATTAATTCTCACAGAGGCTTGTTCCAGTATACACGACTACCATTCGGCATCAAAACTGCACTAGCAATCTTCCAGCAGATAATGGACACCATGCTGTCTGACCTTCCCGGTTGTGTTGCTTATTTGGACGATATTATAATCATGGGCTGTGACGCTGCAGACCTGGTACAAAAACTGGACATGTTGTTGTCAAGAACTAAGGAGTATGGATTCCGGCTGAGGAATGAGAATTGCATCAAAAATGCACAGTGTCAAATATCTTGGGTTCATTATTGACAAACATGGACGCCATCCAGATCCGGCCACTGTTGAAGCAATCAAAGCGATGTCTCCACCAAAAGATGTATCCGGCCTTCGTGCTTTTTTCGAACTTGTCAGCTATTATGGAGCAGTTCTCCCTACACTTCATCAACTCAGAGGGCCGCTCAACAGACTTTTAACAAAGGATTCAAAATGGGAGTGGACAACAGAATGTCAACGGAGCTTTGAGAAAGTTGAAGCGATGATTACTTCTGATTTGCCTCTGACTCATTTCAACCCGTCTCTTCCAATAGAGGTTGCATCTGACGCATCAAACTTTGGAATCGGTGCGGTAATTTCCCATGTCTTTCCAGATGGATCAGAAAAAGCCATTGTGCTCGCTGCCAGATCATTGACCCCAGCCGAGAAGAACTATAGTCAAATTGAAAAGAAGGTACTTTCCATTATTTTCGCAGTCACGAAGTTCCACAAAATGCTGTATGGTAGGCGGTTCAATCTCCTCACAGATCACAAACTTTTGCTGACGATTTTCGGTTCGAAGAACGGCATTCCGGTTTACACTGCAAACCGAATGCAACGTTGGGCGGCAACGTTACTCGCCTATGACTTCAATATTCAATACCGGAACACGCACGAATTTGGTAAAGCCGATGCCTTGTTGCGCCTAATCAGCTCAAAGCAAACAGAACTTGACGACTCCATCATTGCGTCAGTTACAATTGAACCGGAGGTGCGTCAAGTCCTCTTCGACGACATAAGAGCCCTGCCCGTTACCGCTACTACCATCAAGAACTCAACGAATCACGATGAAGTCTTACAGAAGGTGATGCATTACGTACGCACAAGGTGGAATCAGCACAACCTGGATTCCAATATCCGGCAGCTTTTTCATAGACGTGACTCCTTCTCCATTATCGACGATTGTCTCATGTTTGGTGACCGGGTCGTCGTGCTACAGGTGTTACGTGACAAAGTACTGAAGCAGTTTTATACCGGCCATCCAGTAATCAGCCGAATGAAAGCTCTCGCGTGCAGTTACGTATATTGGCCGCAGATGGATTCGGAAATTGAGCGGTTCTGTCAAAGATGTGATGGATGTCAACTAGCAGCTAAAGCACCCCCGAAGTGCCCGCGTCAACGTCTCCATCTGGATTTTGCGGGGCTAGGTAATGGTCAATACTACATGATCTTGGTCGACTCTTTCATCAAATGACGGGAAGTTGTCCCAATGACAAACCCGAACTCTCTACCACTAATAACCGAGCTCAACAAGTTATTCAGTTACTTTTGCATTCCGGAGACTATTGTATCGGATAATGGATCACAATTCACATCCGCAAATTTCCGGACATTTTGCGAGCTTCATGGCATTCAGCAAAAATTCTCGCCCCCGTATCACCCACAAGCTAATGGTCAAGCTGAAAGGTTCGTGGATACCTTCAAGCGGGCATTACTTAAAGCCGAAGGAGAGGAGACTCCAGTAGATATCATTCGACATTTCTTGACTGCCTATCGCACTACGCCTAATCGCGGTACACCAGGAGGAATCTCGCCAGCTGAATGTATGTTCGGACGGAAAATTCGCACACTGTCGCCAATATCAGACCATCACCATTCACATCCGCCAACGAAGTACACAGGGCAGGCTATGCCCAATGCATACGGCGTTTCAATATTGGCGACTCAGTGTTTGCACGAGACTTCCGAGGTCAAAATAAATGGACCCCTGCAGTAACCTCAAAACGTAATGGGAAGGTGATCTACGAAGTCAGTGTCGGAGAAGACACCTGGAGAAGACATTTCAACCAGTTACGACGGAACCCTGGCTTACTTCCGATCAAATCAGACTCAACATCATTACATTGGGACATTCTAGTGGATACCTTCGAGTTAGAGAAAAAGGCTGACGTGCCGCTGTCAATCATCGGCGAGACAACACCAGGCTCTTTTTCTTCTAGACGGTCCAAACGAACAAGGAAGCCCGTGATCCCCCTACAAGCGAATCCAAGAGGTCAGTCCTATGACACATGCCGAAAAAGGGGAGGTGTTAGGAGGCAAATTCACCAAAACAGTCTGGTCAGGACATTGGTGACGGCTGTTGAAATCAGCCATCATTGCAAACCATTCAGGCCTTCGGTGACGGCTGACGAAATCAGACATCAACAAAGCACTGAGGGGCACGTCAGACCAACTAGCAGGAGACGTAAAAGTGGACGTGGGTGTCACGACAGAAGGATACGTGCAAGTGAGCGTGAGCGTCACGCCAGCCCGAGAAACGAACGCCTATGGAATTGGCCTTACTTAGCCACTTGGTAACGAAGTGGCCTAAACAAGCAGACGGTGATTCAACAAGTTAATAGCCATATTTGGCCACTGTTTCATGATATATATTGACGGACATTTTATTCATTTGGTCGAATTGGTAGTCGGCAATATAGCGTGTTTTTCCGCAATCGTGTTCGTCTTGTCTCCGCGCAAGTAGACTGGGTGAAGCCGCATAGCAGGTATTCAGGTCAAGCAGTCAAGTCGTATTAGAACATTGGCAAGGGAAAAAGCACGTTATATCAGATTCACTTGTTGGTATCATTCAGAAAAGTGAGGTTATTTACACACGTGCACATAAATGTCTTGCAGAGAGTGATGAAGACTTCGTGTGATAAATCTGCTCCATCATCGGAATGAACTCATGTGGAGTAACAGCTGCATGTCACGCTGAAGCGAACCGGAGGAAGTATGTACCGATTTTTACCAAGGTTGCGGGTATACAATTCGTACCAAATTTCGTTAGTTATCGGATACGTCGTCCTTGAGGTGGAGTAGGGTAGGACAAGCGGGCCGAGCATTCATGTGTTTAACCACGGAATGCAGTTCGACATAACTCGCTAGGTAGGACAAATGGGTGGAACAGTCCTGGGCATATGTAAATATATATGTATATATATCATAGTGAGCCCATTACGGTCTTCCTGGGGTCTCCGATGTACACTCCATAAGTGTTAACCTCATGATCACGATGACTTGAAGACTAACAGCACTGCAAAACTTTCATACTATTGATGTGACGAATGGCCCCTCATGCCAAATATAAATCGGGAAGCGCCACCGACGTACTCAGTTTTGATATACGGTAGTACGTTTAACAATACTTTACGCTTGCACCTTTATAAAAAGCTCAGTCAGCGCGACCGAAAAATGGTTTGAGAGTTGGAAGATGAACCTGGTTTTCTTACACAATTAGACATGCATTTTAAGAAGGGGATACTTTTTCACCTCTATGACGTTGAATTCTGTTATACTGGAACATCCAGTTGTTTGTTCAGTGCAGTTTCAAAATTTTGTGAAATTTCTATAATTGTCAGGTTGTTGAACATGTGCGGTTTTTTTGCTTACGCACTAGGAACATTAGAACAAAGCCTTTTTCGCAGCCGATTTGCACGATTTTCCGGACCGCAACACGCCAATATATTATAATGCCCACGGTAACCTGAAAACTACCGTTACCAAGAGGATTCGTGGATAGTTTTGGTCCACCGGTTGGATGCAACCAGTCGAAACTCGAGAGCGCGCGTAGGCTAAATTTGAATTTAGTGACAGAGCGTGCTGTTTCGTTGTTAGCATCGTTTTCGTTTGTGTAAGTTGTGTGCATGGCTTACTGGGCCTTTGGCTCATGCTCGTTCTCGTTGTTTTCTTTTACAGGACTACTGCGGAAACCCTGTGCTTCGGACAAAAACGCTGTCACTCTGTGTCTCCACGCTGGCCAAAATTGGACGACGACTGTAACGGCCAAACATAGTAACGACTGTTATGTCGTGTGTCCGCTGCTCGAGCGTGTATCTCCTTCGAAGTTTCCTCTGCGCTTCAGCATGTGATCAGTCGACCGTGAACCTGTATCTGCTTTGTGTACTAAAGTAGGTTGTCGTGATCTATTTTTGGTGTCACTACTAGCTATGGATTGCTGCTCAATAAATTCAACTTTATGCTTTTGCACTTTTAATCACATAAACAGCCACATTATGTCAGTCCACTTCACTGACGTCCTCATATAAAGCATCCTATTCGTTACCTTGCAGATACTCTTCAGAGATACGCAATCTACATGGACAACCGAGATCAGCGAGTGAGGATTGACTTGGACTGTTAACGAAGTGTATGCGAAGAAACCACTTCATTGATCCGAACAACGGTGTTATGCACTTATGATGATGGGCGAAAAATGTGCATCGATTTACAGCGTTTCGCTGATTGTCATTTGTATTCTTCCATTGGCGGGATATCCAGTAAACTGGGGACCAATGTAGGCGAGGTGGAGAAATAATTAAACACAAACTGAAGTAATAATGCGTAGTAGTTAAGGGAAAAGCGAAATCGAGTTTGTAGGTGAGCCTTGTGTAGTAAAAGTTTCAGAGACCAGTCTCTGTTTTGTTTCCATGGGTTCCTAGGGGTAATCATGTCATACCCAATTTCCGCCCACCGCCAGCTCACAAAAGCCGCCCTAAGTCCACCCCGGGAAGTAAATGGGGAGTGCTATTAGGGAGCCTGCCAAAAGCTTGCACCAGCTAGATCCGATATTTGGCATTCTAAAAGTCTCAAATAACATCCATCATGAGATTACTTCTGGCCATAATGGTATCCTAGCTGCTGGAACGTTTACTGACACAATGGCTACGGAACTACACAAACGGTTGTGATGTGCATGTTATCTGGTTGTGTTTAATGTACCTGACAGAATATCTTCGTTGACCGTGAAAAGAGTCTGTAACGAGATCATCTTTGACGTCCCCGAAATTCTAAGCTCCCTGCGACAGGAGAGTTGCCTTACTATTACTACTGCGCCGGTTCACATTACCTTGTAAATGTAAATTTACTACAAACCACTAGCATCAACGATGGTGTGTTGGCGTAGGTATCGCAATTTTACGCGTAGCTGTATAAGGATTCCACGCCATCTCTACTACTGTAAGCTACATTCACTAGGATGACAGTGTTTTAGCTATCACCGTTGGGAATGCTGCTCAACCAGTCTGACACTTGCTTGACTTCTCAAGGTCGGCTGGAATTTCCGCCGACATTCGTTCTCTCTGGCGGTTGCCGTGCGGTTGTGCTCAAGTTTATCTAACGTCCAGCTCCCAAGCGTTCTTAATCGTTGCGTTAATGTCCGCTTATGAACGGTGAGTAAATCAATAAATAAAGTTTGTTAACAGATCCGCCGTTTTCTCACTGTGACTTCCAATCCACGTCAATATGAGGTTGGGGAAACCTTGGGTGAACAAACCTAGGAACTAGCACCACGATAAGTCCAACTCAAAGCTAGTAGGATGGAAAATTAAGAGTGGCATTTCTTAAAACTTCGCAAGAAAGTACAGCGAGAATGCTGCCCGCTGTCACTGCAGTTTCCAAATGAACCTGGAGCGAACGACTTCGTCAAAAAACAAGACCAAATTAGGCGTACCACACATTTTACACCCATAAAAGTGTTTGGTAGCAAAACACAACTCTAAGGAGACATATTACCAACAACTCAAGTAACAAAATTATTACTCTTGTGCACTTGAATGTCGACCCCGACTTCTTCGGGAATTCTCTAGATCAGCAAATTGCGACCGGAAACACCGTTACGTTGTCCGTCCAGATGGATACTAAAGAGCAAACCACGCCCAGCTCTGCTGACGCCGGGAGCGGGTAAGTTTATCCAGTAACTCCCATGGTTGGTGCTAGGAATACCTCCCCTAATCATCGTTGCTTCCCTCCCCCAACCGTCAGATGAGTCCAGGACCTAGGACGCCGAAAGTTCTCCAGGGAACTGGAGGTACTATCTCAAACTTGCATGAAACAGACAAGGTTGGACAAGCAAATCCATCTCCTTCACACCGTAAGCAGTCACCCATTAGCCAGAGTTCCCGTGATTACTAACCACAGATCCGAAACGACTGAACAAGTGATAAAACCAACAGTAAGACATGTACCAGGTTTAATAGAAAATAATCTTACAAAATTGCTATATACGGGTAAATCGACGATCCTTCGTGAATGCCACGAATCTGGTTTTAAGAAACACATTAGGAGAATCAGCGCGGCCATTATCCGTTTCGAGGAACTTGGCTTCAGGGCCGTTCAAAAGGCAAAACGGTTCTTTTGATGCCAATCCTCAGTTTGAAAATATTTTCGGAAATTTTACAATCGAATTTTCAAGCATAGTACGTACAGTACATCATTTATAAATTAGCAGCGTTAATGGAAAAATTGGAATACACTGAATAAATGCCAAAGATATCAGTTTGGTGATGGAAACATTTTCCACCATTTTCGCGGAAACAACCCGTTATTGGAGTTAGCTCCTTTTTACAAGTCTTCTAAATGTGATCATTGCTATTTTCCAGATGAAATACGTCATCCTGTAGCCCAAGAGTGCCTTATTTTGCGGCGTTTTGAAGGTGCCGTCGAGATAAAAATATACGAACATATAATGTCGGCATTGCATTTTAACTAGAACACTAACACATTTGATAGTGAGGCATCCATGACAACATTTCCAGCTTCCTTATCTACACTATATACATATTATTTTTGCTTGTTTAAAAGATTTCAGGTAGATACTGGTCGATGGAACGTTGCTCATAAAAGTGGTTGAAATGACGCTGTCATGTGTAGGATATCCCTACCAAATTTAGTACGAATGAAGTCAAACAGTTTGGGCGTCGTATTTAACAAACGGCGCGTGTTTCGCAAAAGGCCAGTTAAATTTGCGTGCTAGTGTGTTTTTCAGTTATATCGAATACTCGCTCAAATTAGCCCACCATTTGCCCCTTTCTGTTACTATCAGTTGCTTTTAGTAGTTCTGATCATTATTTGTTAAAAATGGAATATTTTACCATATTGCCCACTAAGTCAGCTAGTATTCCAAAATTTTCAGTTGCCAGGCGGTCAGCCTTATGTAGTAAATGTATGGTGACAACAAAGCGAGGTATAAAATCCGCAGGCACCACATCCAACACCTTTTCCACTGCTGCTGTCGTTAAGGAGCCAAAATCTGCTGCCAAAGCGGTTATTTTAACGGTAAATGTTAGCCCCAAGTAAAGAAGGACCAACACTAAGTTCCGATCAGTTCCTATTACCGATGTATTTGCAGATCAGGCTAAAAAAATAATGGACCTAGAGGCTAAAATGGAGAAAATACACAGTAAGTATGAAGAACTTACCAACATTTTGCACTGGCTGAATCCGATAGTTAGCATTCTAAATGTCCCAGTTAGCACCCATCCTGAGACTACCATTTCTAGTCATAAATATCTCGTAGCTGCTGGAATGTCTATCGATACAATAGCTACTGAACTGCACAAACGGATACGCTGCGCAAGTAAGGTGGTTGTGTTTAACGTGTCTGATAGAATACCTCTGCCGTCCGTGAAAAACGCCCTACTCAAGCCTAGTAGGATGGAAGACCAGGACTGTCACTGTCTAAGACTTCGCAAGAAGGTACAACAAAAATGCTGCCCACTGTTATTGCAGTTCACAAATGAACTTGTAGCAAATGAGTTCGTCAAAATCAACACCAAATTATACGTACCACAAATTTCAAGTCGATAAGTGTTTGGTGACAAGACACTACTCCAACGAGAATTATTGCGAACAGATATTTCCCAGGTAAAAAAGAACTCGAGCAACAAAGTAGACAACCTCATTGACTTGACCGTTTATCTAGACTGTTCCACAACTTCCCTAGATCAGCATATCGTAACTGGCAACACCGTTACCATTTCCATCCAGAAGGATACTGAGAAGCAAACCATGTCCAGCTCTGTTGACGTTAGGCACGGTAAAGTATCTCCAGTAAAACCCACGGTTATCGCCAAAAATACTTCTCTCATTCATCGACGATTCCCTCTGACAACCAAGACGCTGACTGGAATGAGACCTGGACCTAAGGTGACCAAAGTTGTCCACAGTGTTAGGGGCAATATCCAAACGTTCGAGAACAAAGACGAGGTCGAAGAAGCAAATCCATCCCCTTCTTACTGTGGGCATTTTCTTCTGTTATCTGGAGTGACTGTACATGCCAACCACAGACCCAAAACGCCTGAACAGGTCTTCAAACCAACAATGAAACCTGTACGGTGCCTACTAAAAAACAATGTTATAGATTTGCAACATAAGGGCAAATCGGCGGTATTTCATAAGCGCTACGTATCTGGTTCAAAGAACGCTTAGCAGACGAAAATGAACAATTGGTCTTCTCCTGCTTTCAAGGAAATCCACAACTGTAATGGGTTTAACACTTTCCATGCATTACCTAGTCGCTCCAAAATACTCTATTCTTCTATCCAAAACAGGGATGATACCAGTAAATAACTTCCCAACATATGTACTCCATCAGGTACATCACCACCTGATTATATAATTAGCACAAATGTCCTCCAACCTAGTCCTTTTTTAGTGCACCGTCCGGTATTTCATCCACCACAACCCAACCCTCCTCCCCACGTCCCACTCAGTCATCCTACCATAATGACACTGTTCCAGCACTTTCTGTCGTGGAGTCAAACCTTTGCGACATCCATTCGAACATGAGTGGAAAGCTGATATATCCCCTAGCCCGGACACCCCCACTTAACATTTCGCAACCCTCTTCCCCATCTGTCCTGCAGTTATTTAGCAGCTTAAATGCTGTGTTTGATAGAATCAATTCCTTTTATTTATTACTCATAAACCTAAGATCATTGATAAGTAAGATACACATCATTAGATCTTTTGGCGTTTCGTCTAATCCCCATGTCATTCTTGTCAGTGAGACGTGGTGCACCCCCGATAATCCGGACACACAACTAAGCCTCATGGGATATGATATATTTCATAATTATCGTCTCACAGAACGATGCGGTGGACGCATTATTTACCTAAAAGAGCAATTTTCCGCAATTACATTTGACGAGCCTAGTCTTAATAAAATCGAGGGCTCGTTGTGGTTAATGGTCTCCACAGGATCTCGCGACCTACATATTGGATGTATTTGCCGACCGCCTAATGCTACTAGCAGCTATTTGACTGACCTCGTAGTGGTGATAAGTCATGTATCAAACATACCCTGCGAAAACAAACTGATAGGTGGTGACTTTAACATGGCAAATATCTCCTGGACCTCATTCACAGCTCCTGCAAAGCAGGCTGATTTTCTTTCATGCATTCAACTGAATGGATGGAACCAACATGTCTTAGCGCCAAACAGGCAGAAACATATTTTGGATCTCATATTCACCACAGGTATCTCGTCCGTAGGGATATCCGTCTTGGAAAAATTCCCAGGAAGTGACCATAATATCGTCCAGTGTCAGTTTGACTTCAGTACAGTTATCAAACCCACAGTTGTATTCTAGCGTCTGATCAAGTATATCGATTGGAGTATCTTCTCCTCCTTGGTAAGATCCTTAAATTGGAATACGTCCTTTCTTACATCAGACTCAACGGTAGCAACCGAAGAATTTATCAAACACTTCCAGTTTTGTTTCGATATTCTGGCCCCCATAAAGTCAAACGCGTTGATTCGGAGGTGCAAGGTAGAAACCTTAATGTAAAAAATACTGGCAAAATTAAATCAACTAAATCGATGCACGGAACACTGGACTTCTCCCTAGCAATGCAACTGAGCAGTATATTTGAACACATAGAATACAGAACGCAACTGCGTTATGAAACGAAGAAAAGCTTGCGCTTAGCAGTGAGCAAAGGAGCATGAGACTAATGCAACTGATGAGACGGAGAAATTCCATGAGGGACCTTCCTATAAAACTTATCACTCTCAAAGATATTGCGGTTGTCGATGACCCAGTTGACATATGTGAACTCTTCAACTCACATTTTGCTGATGCGTTTAGCGTGGAGAGCTCAGTATTACCTGTTATTCCGTTGAAAACAACAAACGTTCTGTGCAATATTTCGATTGATGGTAGAAGTATCCGCTTACAGTTGGTTACCGTTAGACCCACACTCCACTCTGGACCTGATGATATCCCACCAGTAGTTATCAAACGAGGAGGTGAGGATGTACCCATCCTCTTTCTAAATATGGTCATGCTATAACTTCTATCCAGCACTGTCCCTCCCCAGTGGAAAAAGTCAGTCATAATGCCCCGCTACAAAAGTGGTCCAAGACAGGAAATCAGTAACTATCGTCCAGTAAACCACACACCATTCTGCTCAAGAACGTTTGAAAGAATAATAAAAGCACCCATCGTCGAATTCTTAAGGTCACAAAACCTTATAAACCTTTCACAGCACGGTTTCCTTAGTAAGCGCTCTTGCCTGATATGTCAATTGGAATTTTTAAACCTTATATCGGTATCTGCCGTTGCAGGGAATGCGGTCATTATCCCACTCCTAGGCATGCAAAAGACCTTTGATCGTGTGCCCCACACGCGTCTGTTAATCAAAATAGCATCCCTTGGAATACAAGACCCACTGTACAGCTGGATTTCGTCATATCTTGAAGACCGAACCCAAACTGTCAAAATGGGACAGCACTGCTCAACGCCAAAACCAGTGACTAGTGGGGTGATTTAAGGAAGCGTTCTGGGACCACTGCTCTTCTTCATGTATATAAATGATGCATGCGATGTTATTAAACATGGCAAACCCTTTCTGTTTGCTGACGATATCAAAATCGTTTACACATTCCGCCAGCCCAGCAACCTCGTCTCGTGTCTACAAAATATACGACACGACCTAGCATCATTGGAGTCGTGGTGCAAAATATGGCTCATGACGTTCTCAGCAAACAAGTCAAACATTATCACTTATGGTTGTCAAATACCAAATGGGTCTGTCTCACTAGACGGTCATCATATTGACACCGCCACATCCGTTCGAAATCTAGGAATATGGTGTTCAAACTCCATTAATTTCTCTGAACAAGTACGTTTTCAGATAGCAAAAGCTAGAAAAACAATAGGCTGTATCAAAAAGACATTTGGTCTACCGGATGCGAGGCTGGTTGTTTACAAATGTGCGCTCGACCTCAAGTTGAGTATTGCACCTTCATTTATTGCCACCTACGCAAATCCGATAGGATTGTTTTAGAAATTCTCCAACGCTCATTTACCAAAAGCTTAATAGGATATTCATCCTCACCCACGCAGAGTGAACGTTGTCAAACACTAGGTATTGATCCACTTTGGTTACGAAGGTTAAAGTTGAATCTTACACTTCTGTATAAACTGATACACTCGGACGCCATCACCACAGCGTTCGCCGTTCAGTTCCAACACAGCTCCCCATATGGTCTGAGAAACAAGGGTTCCACTTTGCCAACCCTGTTAGCTCGCAAAAAGATACGAGCCAACTTCTTTATTGTAAAATATTCCTATATTTGGAATAGACTTCCGAATGAAATCAAGGCCAGTAACAGCATTCAGCATTTTGAAAAGGGCCTGGACTGCTTCCTCACATCATCAAACATAATGTCAATCTTTAAACTTTGTATATCTTCTGATGACCTTTTTGAATGTGGTCCAGATGACGTTTAGCCGACAGCAGGATAAACGTACGTACCCGTCTGTACTATCATGGTCTTATTTGAAACAGCTTGCCTGAAACTGTTCACTGCGTATCCATCGATTACCCATACCCCATCTCACATTTGATTCATTACGCACTCATGGAACAACATCATTTTACTCACGTGCGTCACTTATATAGAGTTGTACATAAAACGAAAAGAAAAAAGGATTATATCTTACATATATACTTTTCCACATTTTATATACATGCCCATTCGTAATGACCTGTTCACCTTGGTAATCAATCAGATTACAATTAATGGTAGCCAGTATTGACGGTTAACTTGGCCGGCATACATAAACTCTCCACAGAAAGCTGTGGAAAGAAACACTCCCTCGTTTACCTTATATAATCTAATTATAACCCCAATTCACATTGTGCGTTGTCCCCCCTGCCTCAACCCCTCCCCATTATCCATTAGTAACTGTATCGTGCTATGAAATACAAATTCTACTTTAATAATTGACCCCATAAAACAAACTGATGTCCAAAATACATAATAAACACACTGAAACCTCAATTCATATCACATGTTGTCCCCCTGCCTCGAAACCCCTCCTCAGTAATCGTTATTAACTGTTGTGGGCTCTGAAGTATAGATTCTAGCTTAAACATTGACCCTACAAAACAAACTGGCGTCCAAACCTCGGACAGAGTTCTGATTATCACGTGATGATAAGTCAAGAAGTAGCTCCTGGTCACCCAATTATCGCAGAATGTCATAACAGTTATTTGCGAATATTTCACACTTTATTGGAAAAACGCAAAAATATTTGTATCGCGTAAAGTTTTGTTGAAAAATATAATATTGACATTGATGTTTATAATACATGTGATTACTCCACATTTTCCCATTTAACACATGACATCGCGCTCGTTTTGTTAGTCCCACGAGCATCCGTCATGCAAGGAAAATTTTCGCGAGGAATGGGTGCTCCAAATCCCATACTGACAGAGCGATTAGTGAGATTTTCAACTTTTTGACGTTTTCGAGTGTAGTGGATCTAAACATTACACAAAATCCAGGTGTAAATACCAGATCAACTTTTTGACGTTTTCGAGCGGTCATCGAGATCCCGCGCTGGAATCTGTTCAAATCTTTGCCAGATTTTGAAACTTCCCCTCCTCCCTCGCCAAAACTAAATTATTTCAACATTTTTCCGACTGAAGCTACGTCAAATAACGGCGAATTTCTCCGAAGATGAATTTGCAGGTTTGTCCCAGTGTGACC
>JTDE01004664.1:33707-44172 GCA_014338405.1 Paragonimus skrjabini miyazakii | reverse complement strand
ATTCCGATGACTGTTGGTCTATCTTTTCGCCGGCTGCAGATTTCACTGACGGCTACCAGTAGGTTACGTCAGATTTTGCCGGAGTTGACGGACATCTTTATGACTCATCCTGAGCGGTCCCAATGCAAGTTTATTTTGATTTCGGCAGTGACCATTTTTACAACGTTGTTGATAGCTTAAGTCAACTGGACGTAGCAACTACTAGCGTGAAGATATGTGGCATACTTAGGTGTTGAGCATAGCTTAAGTCAACTAGATCGAGCAACTACTGGCGTGAATATATACGGCATACTTAGGCGTTGATCATAGCTCAAGTTAACTGGACTCATAGTGCATACAGAACGGAACAGCTACCAATGTCAACGCAGTACGCATGATCCGGAATGAAAAACGCGTACAAAATTGTCGATGTATACTTTATAATTCATAACAAATCAGCGTGAGACGAGGTGAACAGAAGTTTGCCAATCACTCAATGCCGGGCGTGTGCGACGGTGGAAATTAACAAATGTTTTGAAGCCTATTTTCAATGTAAACTATTTTTTATCGTCGGTGGTTGGCTCTCCTAAACTGTTGCATCGTCGTCTTGCTTTCTTGGAGTTACGGTTTCCTTCACGGACCTGGTTTGTGCCGAGGCGCTCGCTTTTGGTTTCTGGTGCAGCTGACATCGCCACATAACAGTCAGATTTGCGATGCATGGCTGTATGTCCTGCAACCTTTATCCCTGGCATTCTCTGAGCTATCGCGTCAGATTTAATTAGTAACAGATGTCATCATCGCACACACCCTTGGCACCAGGGCTGAAACTCTGTATTCTAAACATGAAGTAAAACACGCTGAATAATTTACCTTCCTTGGATAGTGCACTCGTCCGGCGTTGGAATGTCACCAACATCAGGCCACATTGATGACCCGTGGTCTGACAGCCGTGGAGCCCCAGGTGTGGCGCACCGGGATCTAACAGGGAGGATATGGACGGGCAAAAAATAAAATAACCTACTGGCAGCCGTCAGTGAAATCTGCAGCCGGCGAAAAGATAGACCAACAGTCATCGGAATCATAAGAATCCATGTTCGGAATATAGAAGGGCTGTAGCTGAAACGGTGGAAGTGGGAACCAATGTTTTCGTCGGATAAATTACGAGCATCAAAGTTGGTCATTATCCGTCGGTTCAGTGAGCATTGACCCGTGTACACATGGCTAGCTCCATTAAGGCTTGATGATAAAGCAACGAACAAAACAATACGCACGTTTTTAATGATAGGGTGGAACGTGCTGCGCATGTTCACACCACACCGTAGGTAGAAACATTCAGGTGATTACGTAGACCGTTTTCCATCGGAAATACTATCGGGGGAACAGGCTGAATATATAATTCTGATGTGTAACCAGGCAACAGCCGTGGCGACATAGTTTTCATTGGGAATTACTGCGATATTTTGTGTACAATGCAATGTGAACACATGGTGGTCAAAAATTACAAATTCTATTATATCTCCAAAACCGCGCAAAACCGAGCGTTTCCGCAACATGGAAAAATGTATTTCACCAGGAAAATTTTAGTGGAAGCAGTTTCAGAATGTAAAATCTGTTAGGAAAGCCAACATTGTGCTTTTATCGGGAAAAAAATGGCGACACATTTTTTCAACGAAAGTGCGAATATTGTCAATTGTTAGGTACAGCTGATTTTTCTCTCTGTAACACCACTAGTATACTCGATGAGGTCTACATATTAGTCCGGTAATATGCATTTTAATATTTAATTAAAATTTTGAAAAAAAAATTTTCGCGCCTAAATGGTCGTTTCCAACTTGTTTTGGCCTTGAAGCACCATACCGGCGAACGACACAATTGCTTAGTATGTGTTGCACACAAAAATACCTGGCCTTTTTGCTGAGCGGTTCCGACGCAATCAGATTTAACCAGTTGCCCATATATCACGACGATTCTGAACTCGCTGTTCCAGAAGTCCATGGCAGTGATGAGCTGTGAGACAAAACTGCATATCAAACAACCGACGAAGCATCGTCCGGGACGGTCACCACTCTTGCTTGATCCGAATATCAAGGATGAAGTTTACCAGGTAGGTGGAGTAGGCTTCAGCCCACCGATGGGACATAGTACCCATTTGCTTCTAGGATTTTGCTTTCATCTTTTGCTGACTCAAAAAGACTTCAACAAAAACTTCAACCCGAAACAAGCCGAAGGCAGACCATAACATAACGGGGAGCCAAATAAGTAAGCTTAGAATTCACCCTGACGTAAACTGCCATTAATTTGAAGCCCCCAATCACGAGGCAGATAAAGCATATGTTCTTGGCGTACTATGGACGTCATCCCCTCATTTATCGTTAAACATACGCCGCATTTCTGATATACATTCTTGTCCGTTCTGTAGACAGAAACTGACGGATAAACTGGGGAACCTAGTAACTCTCTGTACTATGCGGAGCAGATGTAAACAGGGAATCCGTCAACACACCCAACGGGTGCGGACAAAATCTCACTGGCAACTCACGAAGATATGAACTTTCCATTTGAACGTTTATTTTGCCAGAGAACACGTAAGCCCTTGGCACCTCCTCTGCGGCTGCCCGGCGGGAAAACCTAATTCAACCCCCGAGTGGTTGTCGAGGCGTTTAACACTTAACAATCATCGGTTTGCAGTATGGTTCTGCAGAATTGACATCCGATTCTCCCGGGACTAAAACTTCAACATCCACCCCTAACAGCCATCTTCTCCGTGCCGGTTGATCGGGATCTTTCGCTTAACATCTGTTCCTATGGTGATGTGGGACCAGAAGTGACCCATTCTCGAGTCCTCAAAGAAACGGCCTTCTGTCTATCGGTAACCTTCTACAATCTGACCAAAAAACACTCAAAACGGGCACTGTACCGGAGGCACGGAAGGAGGCCACTGTCAAACCTATGTTTAAGGCAGATGATCGACAGTCTGTTGCTAGTTATCGGTCGATCAGTTCCACTAGCGTACCGACTAGGATAAAGCAGCGCCTGTTAAAGCGCAATATCTGCAAGCACTTCTTACGTAGCCGTCCATTTTCACTTAGCTAGACCTGATTCTTGACCTGCCTGTGTAATCAATATGTCAATCTTCGTGGACAGACTGACAGAAGCTAAAGATAATGGACATACGTCAGGCGTCTTCCTGATTTTACGAAGCCTTCGGTCCTGTCCTACACAACACTCATTTATAACCTGAAGGCTTATGACATTCAAAGTGAGAATCCACGTTGGGTCACCTCTTTCGTTGGTACCCCGGTACCCCTCCTGAAATTCGCGCTTCTCATGGTGTCTGAACCGGTTTCTATCGACTAAAATGTACGACCATGGGCCTCTGACATCTCTGTGTGCTTCGGATGTAACACAGTGGATCGCTGAGCAACCATTCGACAGCAAAAGAACCAGTCTATTCACGATGCAGCTTAGCGGGCATTCCACGGGATGAGACGTCTGTGCGCAGGTAGACTTTAACCCCAACTAGCAAAGGAGCTATGTACCTCCTTTTCGTCGTAGTATTCTTCTTTACTTCGTCCAGCTGTGCTAAAATGAGGGCGAGCCAGTTCACGACTTCTAACAATTGACTCTTGCAAGGATATGACGTACTCTGTGGTTAGCATGGGTAGTCTTTTGATGTAAGACGTTTGTAAATCTGATGGCTGCTGAAGCACTCGACCAGTCCACATGAAAATGGGTGTTTGGCTGGTGGAAGAGTGAACTGCACTGCGATAGGCCAACAAGCACTGTGGGAGTGTCTCATCCTGCTGCTAAACGACAAATGTTTCCATCAGCCCCTGCAATGTGCGGTTGGTAGGCACAACCATTCTGCTTCTCTCTGGGTGATAGGACGTCTTCGTGTCTTATCTGTCTTCTTGAGCTTACACGGCCCATGCAAGGTTGCGCTCTCAAAATCGGCCTCTTTGTCGGAGTGTAATTGTCCCGGAGCACCACAGTTGCAGATCCAGCAGCTGAAAAAGACCTCAGCAACCGATAGAGCATCAACCGCTGACAACGGTACAACTCTGGCCCATTTGGTGAAATAACCTATGTGGTGAAAATCTACTCGAATCACCGCTCATCCAAACCCGGACACAACAGAAGATCTAACAGGGAGCCAATCCAAACGTCGTGTTGAAGATACTACATCAGGAGTGGACAACCAGTCTCAATGTTAGACCTTCTGTTATTCGCTTATTTACCTGTTACGTTTTGCGCCAATTAACGCTCAGTTTGTGACTTTGTATGTCTCCATTTGATTAGCCAACGAATGACTAGGATTTCTTTAATACTGTTGTACATTCATAAATTTGGCTTTTTGGCTCATGAATGTGAACTGCACACTGCAACTGGTACGAGGTCTTCTCAATATCACTCGCCTGGGAGGATCAATCCGAGTCCGATTTCCAGAGTATTCGAAGTCCCTAATTCCGAGTATTACAGCCTATCATCACAAGAATATACCCTTAGCCCTGTCATGTCTCTGATAGCGGTCCCATTTTGTCGACGCCATTATCTCATTTGAATATCTAGTGTGTATTGTTTTTAAAGCTGCTCTGCATTGTGCGTCTGGATCTTTGAGGTAAAACAAAGCGAAAAGCCGCGACAAAAATTGTCGACATCTCTCCGCTGAGGGGCTGACCTTGAACATAGTGGGTACTAGTCAGGTGACTGGAGTATATCTAGACTATAGAAAATGTGGGCCTATGCCGCTCAAATGAGACTCCGCAGATATATTCGGGCTAAACAGTGCACAGAGTGCAATAGATATCGCAAAAGTTGACGTCGGAAATGCGACAGGGATTTGGCCATCACCTAGTTTTTGCTTTCGTTATCACCACCAAATGGTCACTAAAAGGGATTTAGAGCTTTTGGAACTGTAAATAGCCTTACAAACGTTTTACGGGGTCTACATAAAACCGTTGCCGGAGTATTTCAATCAAGTAGTATGTATATGCCCTTCGGCATGGGAGTCTAGGCAATCCTGTCTCAACACGGCTAGTCCCAGAGGACAGTTTAGGTCCAGAACAAAAGAATCGGGAATTGCCCATGGCCATCATGAGCATGATCAAGCCAAAAGCCAGGTGAGTGGACATACGTTGCTTGTCAATGGCGCTCCGAGATATGGTGTTCAAGTGGAAGCTAATAAAGTTGGGGGAAACCACTGGGACATCATGGGGCGGGAGATATTCAGGCAGGGGAGGGGATAGAAAGAGGTCCCAAAACGACGGGGGAAAGGGATAAAGCGTCTCCTACAACCACAGTGATAGGCAAAAAGCGGGTAAACGTACTGGATACGCTGACAGCTCTTCAGCAGAGGGTTGATGAACAGGCAGACATATTTCGGTCACTAGAGGGGGTGAATGTTTCGTGGGCAGGACCGTCGCACGCTTGGAAAAGGCTGGTGGGGCAGCCACTTGTAGACGGGGAAACGTAGAAATTTATGGGTTACCAGAAACGGTAATAGGAGAAGGCCTACAACAGGATCGTGCCATGCGAAACCATGTGGTCAGCCTTTTTGCAAACCGTAAACATCCCAGAACTTGTGGGGGTTAAGAGGGTTCTGAAGCTGAGGTTACGGTAGAAGACTCTCTCGAGTATCCGCAACCCTGGACCTTTGCTGGTGGAGTTTTTAACCCCCGACATAGGGACATCTGCAGGGACGACGATGGACTCTGCAAAAGGGGAGATCGTATTAACCCCAGATAACTCACACAAGATGAGGAGGGATGGAGCGCTTTCAGTCAAACAGCCATATATATAGGTGCTCAACGGAAGCTACCTTTCACAGGATATATACTGTCTTAAGGGAGGAACGGGAAGCTGGCTACCCACGCTATGCAACGCATCCTGTTTTGTGTTAACTGCTTTGTTTGCGGTTTTTAGAAGTGGGACCGTGTGTACATTAGTCATCTCGCTATGCTCCTCCTAGGTATCATGGACTGCGGGGGTAGGGTGGTGGTGGTGCCCGAATAACCTACTTCACCAGTTGCGACCGCTGACCTGGATCGCAAAAACAGAAGAGTAGAGTTAACTTCAGAGAAAACCGGGCTATCTCCTTATCATCACTACACCCTGGTCACAGAGTCATCTTTTTTCTAGAGACAGCGTACCTGGAACACTGACAGAGGTCAGCAGCATCGGGTTACAGCCCTGAGGAGATGCCGTGTATCCATGCGGGGGATCGGTCCTTAAGGCACAGTTGCAGAAGGTGAGTAGGGAGATTGATGAGAGCACATGTAGGGTGAGGGATCCAGTAAGGTTAAACGTGAACTGAGAATGAAGAAGAGAATAAAATGATGCTGGTGCTTGTGTGAGTCTTGTTTCCAATTCGTTCTGAATCACTTTTACAACTGCAGTCAGGCGAATTATCAGGTTTTGCTCACCGCACCCCGGCGCCGCATGATTATCAACATGATTATGCATGTATTTACGCGTGCTAGCTTGCAGGGTATACCCACTCCTTTGAGTACGCATGACAAATCGCATACAGACTGACAGATATGCACCCAAACAGATAGCAAAATACATCCATACTTCAAAGAAGCAGGCCACAATAATACATAGATTGTGTCATGTCATTCCCGATCCAGTTTTCTCTTGAAAAATTCGACCGAAGTAGCCTGGACTTCAAACTCAAAAAGCTAGTTCCATAGGTTAATGACCCTGTTCGTGAAAAATTCGTCTCCGATAGACGTATGAGCACGTGGTTTGCCTAGGGCCAACAAGTGACCCGTTAGTTGAGGCTGAGATCGGTTAATTCATGCAGAACTTTATAAGTTTCGATCTGGTCCCCATGAAGTCGTTTGCGTTCTGAAGAAAATTGATTGAGTTTTTTTCTGTCTGGTTGCATGGTCCACATCCTTCATTCCACTAACTATTCTATTGGTCAACCGCTGCACCCTCTTCAGACACTTTATATCTTTTTTGAGGTGTGGGTTCCATACCCGAAAAAAACATTGTGGATGCAGTCTCACGAACGCCTCGTACAGCGGTACAAATGCACCAAGGTCCCTGGAAGAGGTTGCTTTACTGAGTTGAAACAGGGCCGTCCTAGCCTTCTTGGCAGAGAGACGGATACCCAGATCCCTAACTTCATCCACCTGTGCAATCCAGATACGCTTATTCACCCCCGGAAGATAACGAACATTTGTTCTATCGGAGCAAATGAAATTGTTGGTTTGCATTAGTTCCGGATACGAAGTGACAGTAAGGTGATCGAGATCTTCTCAACCTGAGGGCCACTCTCTTTTTTCCCTGTCCAAATCTTCGTTATGTTTCTCAGCTCCTCCTTATTGCCGACTGTACACAATTTGCGTAGGACTTCTTTATTTAGTTATTTGTTTCTTTTTCGCTGCTCTTCTTTTATCACAATCTGGAAGTCTATCCTGCCAGCCAGGGGTCTGATGGAGATTATGGTAGCGCCAGCATTGGCTTTGATCCTGTCCATTAATCTGAGCAAACTATGGTTATTGACGGTGATTGCAATACCGCTTCCCTCCAACATTCAACCTCTGACAGCCAAAAGATTACTTGCATGGTCTTGATGAGGACTTGATCAAAGATATTCTTGCCGCTCATTCGATAATATACTGTATTATACATACTGCGGAAGATTCCAAAACACTGTTGAAGGGAACTTCTCCATTTGTCGCAGCACGGTGGGATTCAGCGATTCAGCGATTGATACACAGGCTCAAGGCAGAGGCCCAATGGTCCCGGATCCAGTCGGTTTTTCTTGTTCAATGTCAAGCGGGCGTCTGTTGACCTGAAAGGCATTCAGTGAAAACGGGGTGTAGTACCGCTTTTGGGAACTACTGCAAATGTCAAAAAGCAAGTTAAGATTACTTGCATAAAAGGAATTTTGGAAAATGAGAGTCAAGTAATGCATTAAAGCGATCGCTAGAAGCGCTACTGACGACCTCAACAGGGAGACTGCTCCAAAAGTTAACAACCCTGTAGGAAAAACTGCTGTCTGAGAAAGGTCCTAGGACGAAGCTTGAAAAGCTTCATGTTATGTCCTCGCCGATCGTCATCATTCGCTACAGTGAAGAACTGATCAACGAGGCCTACCCTGAAGACGAAGTGTGTGAAAATTAAATCACCGCGGAGCCGTCGAAATTCGAGTGGGTATAGATCAAGAATTTCAGGTCGAGACTCGTACGCGACACTACTGAGACCTGTGACTAGTTTGGTAGCCACGCGCTGGACACGCTCAACGGCTAATATGTCTTTCTACAGGCCGGTATACATGACCTGATTAGCATACTCGAGGAGCGGCCTTATATAAACTCCGTGAAGCGTTTGGAACGTTTTCTTGTCTATGCGGGGGAAAGTGTGCTTAATCATCCAAAGAGCACCAAACCCTTTATTCGCTGCCATCTCGTGGTGATGCGCAAAAGATAGGTTAGACGACAGCCAGATGCCCGGATCTTTCTTCAGATCGATTTTCATGATATTTGCTGTGCCGAGTGCACTCTGGATCACGAAGGCGTCGCCAGAATCTCCACCGAGTGACATATGTGCGCACTTACTGTCATTTAGTGGGAGACCCCAATCGTCCGATCAACGCCTAATCGCATGAAGATCAATCTGTAGTGCACTGTGATCAGTGGCATTCCAGATTTTTAGGTCATCTGCATATAGGAGGGCGTTGCTAGAAATATTGTCCGGAAGGTCATTTATATAGATAAGAAATAACAGAGGACCTAGCACTGACCCTTGAGGAACTCCCACAGAAATGAAAGAGCGAGATGAGAGGTCTGATCCGGTTTTAACTCTAAATGTTCTGTTGCCAAGGAAAGAAACAATCCAGCAAAGAATCTCTCCTTGAATACCGTAAGCTTCCAGTTTGTGTTTCAGGGGGCCGCGCGGGACATGGTCGAAAGCCTTGGCAAAGTCGAAGAAGATGGCATCTAAAATAAGGCAATTGTCTCTGGCCTCCGTCAGACTGTCCATGAAAACATGCATATTAGTTATGCATGACCGACTAGGAAGGAAGCCGTGCTGAGTAGGAGAAAAAAGACGGTTTGACAAAAAATGATTGAGGATGGCACGCTTTAATAAGCGCTCCATTACCTTACACGGAATGCTAGTAAGGCTGATTGGCCGATAGCTAGCCGAAGAGTGCCGGTCACCCGCTCTAAATATGGGCGTGACCGTCGCCTCTTTCCATGCGCTAGGGAGAATGTCAGTCTGGAGTGTCTGTTTAAACAGCTTATAAAAGGGTTCTGCCAGACTAGCAGCCGCTTCTTTGAGAATTCTGGGCTGGATCTTGTCAGGACCCATTGCACTATATGAATTTAGCTTAGATAAAAGATCCTCAACATCCAGCACGGAAAACTCGGCGGTAAGGAGTGGTTGCCGGAAATTCTCCTGCTGAAGGATAGTGTGGCAGGCCGGCGGTGCGACGTTGCAGACTGCCGTGTAGTAATCCCTAAATAACTCGGCCACAACCAGGGAGTTAGACGAGGTCTCCCCGTCGAGCAGTTGCAAAGAAAGAGCCGTGGGCTTATTTTTTCTTAGTCGTCGTATATGCTTAAGTGAGAAGTTTTTGTTCCCGCGAGCTTTGATGAGGACTTTTTCCTGTACGCGTTTGGTGTACTCACGGATTTCTCGTCTACACCTATTTCTAACGATGCGGAACGCGCGTAGGTCCTCCGAGTTTTCCGTAAGCTTGTGCTTTGCGAATAAATGGGAACGGTCATCAAGGAGACGACGTATTCTGCGCGGAAGAGGTGGCCGATAAGAGAGAGTGCACAGTTTGCGCAGCACAAATAAGTTGTCAGCTTTCTCAATTGCGCTTTAAAGTGCACAGTAGTTCTGGTCCGCGGAGCCATAATCAAGAAGTAATGAACCTAGGTAGCTCCTCAGGCCGTTAAAATCAGCCTGATTAAAGTTTCGAGCTGTGGACTTTTTTACTGGTTGCTGTAACCAGTGACAGATAGGATCAAAGATGAGCAGAGAGTGGTCACTGTGTCCAAGTGGAGGTTTGATGATCACTCTGTCTACCAGGTGACTCTCATTAGTGATAACTAGGTAGAGCAAGGAGAAAGTCTGACCAGAACGATGCCGCGTTGGGGCGTTGACATGCTGTGTCCACGCTCTCCGTCGTATCAGCGTCGATAAGGAGGTCGAGAATCCGCTTTCACATTCCTGGTGGGAGACTGATGCCCAGTTTATTTTCGGTGCATTAAGGTCGCCCATTATAAGCAGATGAGTAAAGTTTTGATGGCCTAGGAAGTTGTCTAAATTTGCAAGAAGAGTGTCGTTATCAGAGACTTCAGATGAGAGAGAGCGATAAATAACCCTCACTAGGAGTGAGTCTCGGCCTCGCAAAGCCAATCGAAGCCAAAGAACATCACATTTATCAGGGGAATGAAATCCACCGATAACCGTGGGAGTTGGTAGAAAATGCTGAAGGAAAATTGCAGAAACCCCATTCTCCCTC